>VUQS01033771.1:0-19765 GCA_015108495.1 Heterochromis multidens
CAGATCTCCAGGCTCTTTGAATAGTATCACAAGTGAATACATGCAATGTTGTTTCACACCAATTGTGGTTTTTAGTCACTTACATATCTTGCTTTATACTGGTTTGGAATAGCCTAGTTTTCATTCATGAGGTGTAAACACATCAATGCTAATACAGTAGAACACTCTGCTTTAATCTGTAAAAATATACAATACTTCTGTTACTGCAAGTCATTTTGATCTTGAGACAATTTTTTAAACCTGAATCTTACATATAGATATATTAGATTTACATATAGATGTGTATGTAATCTATATAAACTGATATCCCCCAAATTGATTCATTGATGAATTCAGCCTTTCTAACAAAATGTCCAGTTAAGATTTTTGCTCTATTTAACAGTGTAACCCAGCATGGATCTTGCACAACTTTACTTAATGCAGTTTTATGCCAAAATTTTCACATTCCCAGTAGATACACATTTCCACATTGTAAGTAGTGCTGGGGGAGTAACCGCTTTCACTGAATACCACAACACATTTTGTTCAGTTCTCACGTGGATTCCAAGTAACCTAAATATAATCACTGATTTTTATTATTCAAAGATCATTTGTCCATCTCATTTCTGTAAAAAACAGTAAATCTCATTGTCTGTAGTCTGGTTTAAAAACATTTTGGTGCTGTGTCTGCCAGCTTCCTTCCTGTCCCTGACCTCAGAGGTCAGAGCAGCATAATGAGCTCGCGCTCCGGTTTCTCTCTCTCTCCCGTCTGTGCTGTCCGTCCTGTCACTGTGTCTCTTGCAAAACATCACAGTCTGAAAGTTTTTACGCTTTATGATCACGGATGAAAACAGGCACGGCACTGAATGACTGCAAAGGGAAAACAGCAAAAATATCACTAATTATTAAGACCTGCACACACATTAACAAAGTAATATATCAAGCTAAGTACACTACCACTTCAGAAGAATGTTTGGTGCTTTTGGGCCATTTACCCAACAACCTATCACCAAATCCTCTATACATGCCATAGGTTTTTTATCGTTAAATACACTCAAGCATCAGAGAGTGTCTTAGCTATTTGGGAGATCACAATAACTTTAGGTCGCAGAGTTTGGTAAACCTCATTAATGCTGGCCAGATGGAAAGGCTGTTTTTAAAGCCATAAAGTGGACTGGATCAATAGTGCCTTTATATGTCTACACGTGGCCTGTCAGCAGGTTCTCTGTGTTGTTTTCTTGCGAGTCACTTTTGATTTAACACATAATCCATTTTAATACAGTGGTGCAAATGCAGAGCAGCGAAGAATACATTCTAACTTGAAAGAAAACCATTTGCAGAGGAAATCCAGGCGGTGACTCAATTTTGAAAGTCAGTGCACACGGTGTGATTAGATTTTGGAGCTTTTTTTGTTCTTTCTCTCCACAGCCAAACAAGAACTGTAGCATCATGTGAGGTAATGATAAAACCCTGATTTTGATTGTATTTCTTATGCAGTAGCCTTGTAATTTTTGTTGATGGATTCAGATTTTTTTTACCGTATGAACAAGAAACACAGGGTTGTAATCCCAGCCTTACTCTATATTTTTTCAGTCTTCTGATAATATTTCGGCGCTATATTCAGTTACAACTAATGCCAGTGCAACCTCCTACTGGCACTTCATATTGAAAATGAGTTTTATTGTCACAGGATGAGTGTCATAAAAAAATTTAAAGAAATTGTATTTGCAATCAAAAAAGAATCCACCAAATAAAACAAGTGGACAAGTTTTAAATGTTGCAGGGAGTTTGTTTGCCTGTGTTGTGAGCTTAGCAAAAATAGTTCATAGTTCAAAAATAGTTATCTTTCTGTTACATTTCTGATAAAGTAGCTGCACACTGGGCCTCTTTCACTAAATGTGTGTGGAAGTGTTTTCAGTAAGTACACATCCAAAATTACTGCTGGATTTATGTAATGTACACACTGCCAAGTTTTATTCTTACCACCTTGCGTTGCTAATGCTTTAGAATCACTCTAAAACTGATAGGCACATGCCTGCTATTTGTAATTAGCATACTGCTAAGCCCACATTTTTCTACATGTTCACCTTAGGGTGTGTCATGGAGAAAATGCTGATGTTGTTTTAAGAGAAAAATTCTTAAAGACATGGAAACTACAGTTCGAGGTTGAAACTAGAAAAATCACACTTGGATGAAGTGTTTTCTTAAGAATTACGCAAAAGAAAGTGTCATGAGGTGTGAGGAGAGGTCCTAAAGGCATGAGACAGAGATGGGTTGCAAAATAAACTTTGGAATAAGTCGGGGGGGCGGGCGGCACACCAGACTAGTAACGGAAAGATCAGACAAAGGAAGAGACAGGAATCCATAGCTCAACGATATTGAACAAGAATCCAAAACTCAAAATCAACACAAAACCCTGGCACCACAACAGAGTGGCCTGGGCTGCAGTGACTAAGGCAGTGAATGTTTGTCCCCTGAGACATGGACTGTGGCTCAAATGAATACAAAACAAAACAAAAGTTTTACATTAAAGTTAATGCAAAAAAAAAAAAAAACAAGATCAGAAGAAAAAAAGGAAGAAGGTGGAAGACAATGACCACCTGATCTTTGGTCATTGCCTAAATATACTAACAATATGAGGCAGAAAATACATACTCAAAAACTGTGTATAAAAGTTTTGTATGCATGAATTCAGCACAGATTTGTGCCTGTGTACTGTCTGTGAATGAGAGCCATTGAGGTTGTAGCAGCAATGAAAACACATGACGTGTGGTAATTTAAACACTAACTTATGGAATACAACTTCAAGCAACACGGGGAACTCAAATCACCCAGATGAAGATGAAACCTCAAGAATAGGAAAGGAATCAATGGTTTCTATAACAATGCATGCACATGTCTGGAATGTCTCTATGTTTGCAAGTAATGCTCGCTGTCCCACTGTGCTGTGGATCCCTGTGGCAGGCAAACCCCTCAGTCTCTCAGTGGCCCTGCAGAGTCGCTTTTGTCTATAGCATAATTTTATTCCTTGCCTGTGCCTTGTTTTTGCCAGTAAAAATGTTTGGTGTGGCTGCACAACTCATCACAGGCTGACAGCGTAGATTGTGGCCTGGTGAAGGAGGGCAGTAGCCTACTGGTGGATGTATACTGTAGTTACAGTGTGCGCTGTAACTTAAAAATCACAAAAACCTCTGTCTCACTTTAAGGTTGTGTGAGTGCGGGTGCAGATCCCTTTGTGGGTCTCTATGAATAGCACGGCAGCTTAAGTCAAGGAGGTGCAGCACATGCTGAGATGTTAAGAGGAATAAGCTGCTGATGAGGATTATTCTAAAGGAGGTTTAAAAAAGTGGGTGGGCAGATGAATAAATAACTTGTTTGTATTTTTTTTTAAATAAAGGGGCTAGTATTCTTACTTAAACCACTCCTGGTGGAAGAACTATGAAAAGCCTAATCCAAAGCAAGGCTTTAAGAACCGCAGTTGGCATTTCCCCTCATCTTAAAATGATCACATGTCACTTTCAGTTTTTTGTCTGCACTTTGCATATCATCTCTCACCTCAGCTGGATCAAGCTGGAGGTCTGGCACCAGAAATCTTGATAATGAGGAGAAAATGAGAGGAGCGGAAGCTATGAAAGGAAATATCCCTTCAAATGTGCCCCTTTCTTCTTCCCCTGGCCTCTACTCCCTCCTTTCTGTCCCCACTCCAACCTCTCAACCTCTATTCCCGGGCTACACACCAAGCTGGGCCCTCCATGGAGATCAGGAAGCTGGTCTGGGAACTGGGAGCCTGCTGTCTCCAAGCCAAAGGCAAGTGGGTATGAGATGTCTGCCTAGGAGAACGTGGACACTTTCCCAACTATGAGCCAGAGTTAAACTGACAACCATATTCAAGGGACCTGAGGGAAATTACAAAGTCTGAAAACCTTGAGTGCACAGGGGCACAACATGAAAATCAGCACCCAGTGGATGAGCATAATAACACACATTGTGCTTGCTGGCCTCGTCATATGGGAAATAATTAAACAAATCTCTGTCTGGCACACAGAAAATCTGGGAAAGATTTGTTGGGCTCATGAGTCTGTTGGGAGAATTGGTAAACCACAATAAAGAACTTTAAGAATCCAAGTTTTGTCAAGCCATATGCCATGATTAAAAATGTAGATTATCATTTATTTTTGCCTCCCTTATGCATAGAAATGAAATATGTTGCTCATAAAAGTTGCGTGAAAGTTTTTACGTTTTTGGTGCCTGTACAAGATGTCAAATACTGCTGACACTGCTTCTTTACACTAAGGATTTGCCTTACTGACATTACTCACTGCTTATCCGGTGTAAAATAATACTGTATGTAATGTGAAAATTTCATAATTGTTAATGTGGTTCTTCTCTTTATCCCACAAAAATATGCATTTTGCCTGAGGCAGGGAAAGCCTATTTTTGCAGGAAAATCCAGTAATCCGCAGTCAGTTTGATCTGAAAATTAGAAACTTGTGAGAAGTCTTTCAGGCTGTCTGATTAGCAATGAGAGAACAAAAGGTGTGTGTTTCTTTCTAAACTGTGATTCACTAAAAAAAGAGCATCATGTGGACTCAGGCAGCTAAATGAAGCAACCTATGGTTGAGCTGGTTTCATATAATTGAAAACATACTGTTCACTCACATTCTTGTGGGTAGGAAGAGGCTTGTTTTTAAAAGGCTAACTTCTCTCTTTTGGTCCTGTTTCTCTTATATGTGAATTATGGTGGAGATATAAGATTTAATAGCTTCCACTCTGTTCTCACCCCGTAAGCCCCTTTAGGATGTTTTTAACCACAGTGCCATTGCTGAATGTCTCAGAAATTAGTTTTGCACTGAGAAATCATTCAAGCGCTGCTATAAATGTTTTTTTTTTGTGTGTGTGTGTTTGGTCCAAGGGCGTCCCATAAAACATCTATTGGATTTGAGTTTTAAATATTAATTTAAGCCCTGTGGGACAACTGGGTTGATTTAGAAATAGCTCTTAGATAAGTACTCATGACATGTGCAGATAATTTTAAAAATCATTCACATAACAAAAGAGATCCTGACATTCAATGGATCTAACGATTTGTGTTATGGTTTTTGGTTTTATAATGGACTCATTCTTCTTTTTTTTCTCCTTACTGGATTCTGGTCAGTTAGTGAAAACAGCAGTGCATAGAGAATCTGACTGCACTCACACTAGCCTACTTTATTATGAAATGTGACAGCGGCTGTTGTTGATGTGTGTATGCTATTGAGAAACTAGTGCACATTTGGTACTCCATCCATAGCATTCTTATTGCTTCATGCAGTCTGCCTGCATCCACTTGCTTGGTTACACAAGCATTATTTACATTTTTAGGTTTCTTCCACTCAGTGCTCGATTACCTGTTGTGCTGTTTTAGTTTTGTGCCCCAGTGTTTCTGACCCACATTCTAGTTGTTTTGTTGGTACATTTTTTGGGCAAAACTTGGGCAAGAAATTTGTTTGCCTGTATGGTTTCTTATATTTTTGATTCTGACTTAAGTAAATAAAGCTTGTGTTGTGTTTGACACACTTCCTTCCGGTGTCATGTATTTGGGTCTGTTCTTTGAAATGCACCTTCACAAATTGAATTCAAATGATGGTTTAGCTCACTGAAATTCACTGACTGCCTCTATAAGCATCTAGCTTAGCAGATTTGGTTTTAGATTAAATATTTTCATTCATCTTTCAGACCATTATGACACCAGAATTTATGATTACTCTTCAAAAGAGTAATCATAAAGTAGGTAAGAAAATTAGGTAAGAAAATCTTCAAAAATTCAAAGGTCCATGTTGCTCACTGTAGCCTGTGGCAGCTCATATTGGCACATTGTTCAAGGACAACTATGAACCCTTTTAAAGCTTTTTTAAATAGACCATAATGTATGATTAGGTACAACTGACTCAATACATTTTTTAATGAATTTATGATGCATAATTATATGTATCTCCATCAAGCTGTCTAACTAGTGGCTAAACCTCTGTTGAAATGGTCTGACTGAGCTTATGATCAACTACACATTGAACAAGTAGGCCTACAAGACAAGCCATAGCAGCTGGCATCTGACCATATTATATTCTGCTGCTGAACTATTGTTGCTACTCAGAAACATGTTTTTTTTTGGCATACAATATGTGCAGAGTTTCTGCAGAGTTTCTTGGGAGTCTATGTTTGCTCAGAAGGGTGACATCAAGTTAAGACACTGACTTTGCCAAGAGTTCCTTTTCTTTAGTGACTAGTCTTAGCCATGACAGGTCAGATTTATTCAGTCAGTGAAAGTTGGCTAGAAAAAGCAAAGAAATAGCTAATGTGGTTGTGCTAGCCTTTAGCTGGAGCTTGGTCTGTCATTCCCTTGTTGCAGGGCTTTGTGCCCTCTGTTGAGGTAATCTGATGAGCTCTGCTCCCCTTGGCAACAAGCTTTTCTTAGAAGATTGTACCCACGCAGCCAAGTTACATACTGCAAGCATTAGAGTGGGGTGGTTGCAAATGAATGAGATTGCATGTGACCTTTTACAAGTGTACCATCAAATCTATTTGAAAGTTGTTTATATAAGGAAAAGTTACATATTACTGCTTTAACTGTTTGCTTCTCTAATTTCTCATTATTTCTAAGTGCAGTCTATTGTGTTATCCTTGCCCTCATTGCCCCACCCCCCCCAGCAGTCACAAAAATTGATGGATTGTCCCATCATCCAGTGAACGGACACCTGCTCCCTTGTTTCCTCTGTGGCCTTGCTTACTGGAAAACTATAATCAGTTTTGACTGGGAAATATCAGTGTGAAGTGCAAGATGAGGGTAAGGTGTCATGGCTGTGTTATGACAAAGATATTAAAGAAATCTGTCTTCATCTTTATCAAGGAAGAATTGCCAGCCTTGCGTTCCTTTCCTCTTATAGAATATTAAAGGATGATCGATGAATATGAGAGTCTTGACACACACTCATAAAGCAGAAAGAGGAGAAAATAATTTTTTTTTTTGAAATAATATAGTATTTCCAGAAGTGATATGAAGTTCATGTAATATGTGCTGACATAAAATTCCAGATAGCTGAAGCAACAAAAGCCCATTTCAACACAGAGTCTGAAATAAATAAGTAAGTGAGGAACTTGTAACACTGAGGTTTCTCACTATTTTTGGAATATTTTAACATTTTTTGCACAATGAAAAAAAAAAAAAAAACCTTCAGCAGTTTGACTACACAGAGATCAGTAGCATATTCCAAGAAAGGATAACTAGATCTATAATTTACAGTCTTCTGCACTCTTTTGCAAGGGGAGCAGCAACACAACAAATCTATCTCTGCCATATATGTACTAATACATAATTCAGTAGTTTATGCCTCATGCATCCATTACAAGAACAGGAAAAGAGTATTGTAAAGAGAGAAGACAGAGACAGAACAGTAAGCAGGATCAGATTACTGCATAATGGGTCATTACAGACTGATGGATTAGTAAAAGAGGAAGCTGGAATGAGGCCTTTTGACGTGGCCTGTCAGACTGGAGACTTCAGTTACTGTGACTGTAGAAATATCTGAATGTTCCTAATATTTCAAAGCTTCTTACCGAATAAGAATGACATCCAGGATGCAGGCATCGTGAAGACTTCAGAAGAGATTACTGCGTTAAATTCTTGATCTGCAGTGAGACTAAAACCAAAAGTTAAATCCCTACTCAAGCATGTGCACAAGATAGAGTTGAGTCTTATGTGTTGATTTAATCACAGAGGGAGGCCTTCTATCTTTGAGGATAAATGAAGATGCTTTATTTGTATTTGACTTCTACAGGGTTATGAAAGTAGGATAGTGATTATGTAATGTAGGGCAAGAAAAGTCATTTAAGAGAGTTTCTTTATTGTATCATTTCAGGGTAATTCCTTTTTTAAAATTCATACCTATTTTGTGTAAACAGCTGCAGAAAACTAGTGTATTATTTAGAGCTGCACAAGATTTACAATAGTCAAAGACTGCAAGTCTTTTTATTGGCTTTAAATAGTGTATTTGTATTATTTCATTATCTTGAAAATACCATCTATTTTCATTCGCGTATCCAATTTACGGTTGTGAATCCAATTCACGGTGGGGCTGGAGCCTATCCCAGCTGTCACAGGGCAAGAGGCAGGGTGCTCCCTGGACAGGTCACCAATCTGTCACAGAGCTCTTCCCAATACCACAGCAGTAAAATCTTCTTAGAACACGTTATTATACTTAATAGATTGCCATTTATTATCCTCGTTGACCCTCTGCTGCTGGAAACTGTAACACGACTTACATCATTGCAAACCACATGACCCTTGGATGTAACATCAACATTTAGAATGAGAAACTTTCCTCACCACCCACAAACATTACACAGGGACAGAAGAAAAAATGCTAAAAAAAAGTTTTAATATAGACTGCAGACTATAGACTCTACCACCTCCCAAAACTGGAAATTCTGACAGACCACAAGAAAATTGGGATTTGATGAGGGATATATTGCATTATTATTTAAGGAACATTACTGATCAAGACAGATATTTAATCAATTTAATACCACATAGTCGAAGAGGCTTATTCTTAAGCTTCTAGTTTAAGTTTTTTTTTTTAGATCTGCAACATCAGGAGTAAATGTTGGCAACCTTATGGAAGTAAAATTTTGCTCCAGATTAACATGTTTTTACTCTTTTTTCATCCAAATAAATAATTTAACCACGTGTAACTACAGTTACGTACACAGGCAGTATCAGTGTTACATAATAGTTGCTTATTTAGAAAAAGTGTGAGCTTGTTCACTGACGCAAGTGTCACCAAATCTGCTGTTTTTTCTAAAAATGTTCAGCAGTGTTCAATCAATACCACAAATGCACCAAGCATTTATCATACTTTAACTTTTCCATCTCAGCATTTCCACAGTTATATATTACTGTAAATGACACTGACACAAACGTCACTGAGAGAGGGGATAATTCAATATTTATGAGGTGTATGCAAGGACACAAAGTATCTTGAAGACATTATGTAAAGATAATGTGAGCTATGTGTTTTTTACACAGCGTCATGCTTCAGATAATACAGTAAATTCCTTGGGGTCTCTGTGAATTTCTCACTCGTTCTCCTCACCTACAGCTTGGCCTTGTACTGTTCATCTTATGTAAAAATGGGGCTATAAGGGACACAAATGCACGTGAAGTTGCTGAAGGAGAGCCTCCAGCTGCAGTGAATACTGCCACGAAGGTGCAATTACTCTTCTGGAGAGCTTTACAGCTTTGACTTCAGTCAGGCCTTGAGGTGTTTGATGAGACTTCAAGCAACTTCCAGTGAAAACTTCACAAATGTGATGATTCTCAGACTTGCTTCTTCCATGAAACAGAGGAGCTGCTGTGTTGCTTTGCTACACAGGTGGTTTGGTTCATTTCCACCTAGCCACCTTGTCCATTACATACATTTTCCCTGTGATCTAAAAACACTGCCCTCTTCTCTTCTTTGTAAGATTAAAGACAACCTGACTGTGCTTTCAGTGCCAGTCATCCAAGAATACTGATCTGATGTTTGCTTAATGTCCAAGCTGCTGCTGATTTCCTCTTTTTTTAGGACTCTTCTAGACTCACCAGTGGCCACAAAGCCCTGCTGCATCCTCAGTTGCTGATCGTCTGTTGAGTTATTATGTGGCAGTTTGTCTAAACTTACTTTGAAAATGGTTTTGGTACCTGTTGGAGAACTTTAATGATGAGATATATACCTACATATTCAGCTTGCCTGGCTGAGGCCAGATGTCTTGCAGTTGGAATAATGGCAACACTAAATGAATTACAGGTAAATTCACAGATATTAAAACAAGCGCACAGAGTCAGCCAGCAGCTTGTAAAAAGATACTCCAGCAAGACACTTGTGGCAACATCTCTGCTGTATTTGAGAATCTAATATTACACTCACACATGCTGTGTGATAGCACCCGGAGGCTAAGACATGTTGAGAAGCTCATTAATAACCAACCTGCAGTCACTGTGATAGATTTCAGTTCTAAGACAAAGAGAAGTCTCAGTCGCTGTGCTAGTGTGCTATGGAGCAGGTTTGTGTCTGGCCACCCATGTAAATTTTTCTATGATCAGATTTAACCCTTTCCCTCATTATGAATAACCTGACAGCTAATGGCATCGTGTGACTATGCACAAAGATGACATGACTTACCAGGAGGAGCACATGGACCACCTCAAGGCAGATGGTGATTCTGTTAGCATCTGTGTCAGGCTGCCCCTGCTGTAAAATATATTTCCCTTCAAGGCCTTCAGACATGACTGTGCTCAGGAGCGCTAACATGCCATGTAATCACACTGAGTCTGTGAATGTCATTAGCCTCCCTTTGAAATATTTAGGGAAGGAGGAAGCAGGTTTTAGTTTTTAAAAACAGGTGTGTGCTCATTTACTCCTTCCTGCTCAAAAAACAAGAAAACTTACATCTTTTGATCTGAAGACTGACCCCCCCTCTTTGTAATACACACAAGCACATAAAATCAATCACAGGAATAAATCAGGAAGCAGGAATCCAGCACTGTTTCTCATTTATTATTCCTGTGGTGAGGTCTTAATCAAACAGAAGCAGAGATATACCATACAGAATATGAAACAATCTGTGACTGTATACTAATGAGCCATAAAAAGAGTGTATTCCACAAAGGTTTGACCTTAATTTATCAAATCTATGCTGTTTTTAGCAAAATGGGCCTTAGAAGGACTGACCTGGCAATCTGTAGCCCTTTCCTTTCCTTTCCTTTCCTACCCTACTGCTTACGTATTCCACAAACGAAACAAACTTTCCTTCTCAAACTGGACCAGTCTTCTCCTCTGTTGGCTTGAAATTTATGATGCTGAGGTGCAACAGGGGTGCTTTCCCTGAGTACTAAAGGGAGAATGGTGGAAAGGGCATTTTTGCGAGCTGTCCTCTGACACACCACCCACACAGTCCTAAGAGGGGTGTTATCCTCTGCCATAAATCACTCGGGTCATTAAATCACACCCCAGACACTCTTCTGCCCTTTCTCATCACAGTGGTTTCTCTTCATCTTTATTCAATTAGGAAGATTAATGGCCCAGGATACAGCGCCCAGGTTGACATTCTGTTATGGGGGACATGACTGAAATGTCACAGTGTGAGGGGGACACATTTTGAAAAGATGGGCAGGGGACACTCATTTACCTTGGTTACTCATCATTATAGGCCACTGAGAGAGCTCTTTATCACTGTGTATTGATCCACCTGTTGCAATGTTAATGTTATGCCATGGTTTTCTGTTTATAACACAAAACCATTTTTTTTTGTTGTTCCCATTTGAACCCTGGATTAAGTTAGGGAGGTCTCTTCTTTCTAATGGCAAACAGACTAAAATTTCTGCCCTCACACTGAGTCAAACCTCATCGCAGCATCACAGACTGCAATCATGCTTTCAGTCTAAGTAGGAGCAGTGCTCTGTGAAGCTGTAATAGACCCGAAGACATGGAGCTCACTCAGCAAGTCAGCAAGACATGCCAGACAGCATTTCCCTACAATAGAAAAAGGAAATGGAGTGGGGATTGACCAGTGCTTCATCTGTCAAACAGTGGACCACATCTGAATAGAAGCCCTGGGCAAACCCTTTGAAGGCTCCTTGTTAGTCTTTCTCCAAGAACTGCCACTGAAATGTAAATTAGGTGGTCAAAGAAACCCTGTTAGTGAAGAAATATGAAAATGTGAAAAGGAAAGGCATGAAGCACTTGGTTTCCTGATGTATTGTTCGGTTGCTAAGTAGAGCAGAGAGCCAGGAGGGTATTTCATCTTGATTTTATCTAAATATAGATTTAAAATGCATATTTTATACAGGTCTTCCTGTAATGGTCTGGATTTGGATGACAAGCTACAGTTGAATGGCCATAATGGTAGAATAAAGCCTTTCATTTCCCATCAAGTCAGCCAGCCATGTCATTGTGCAGTGTCTTGCATGTACATGATACACTGAAGGAGGAGAAAATAGGATTTTTGTGGATGAATCACTAATACTCGACTGCATGAGAGCAGTTACTGTTTACTGTGCTTTTCAGCCATGCTATTGGCAAGGATCCAGACATGGTAAATCTGCCTGTTTGCTGGTCACACAGTGTATCCACCAGACACTTACAATTCAAAGAGGATGACTCTTACTCACTGTGGAGATGAGTTGACTAGTTTGGAGAGAAGGAACTATTGTATGATTGTATGAATAGCCATAAAATTTGATGGAAACACACCTTTTTTTTGGGTTTTATTTTTAATATTCGCAAAACTATTTACAGCTTTTGTGCGAAATGCAACCTAACATAGTGAACAAGATTTATGTTTAAGCATTCAAGCTGAAGCATGGTAGTAGCCAAGTACAACTTCATATAGCCACTATTGCACATTCCTCTTGTAGAGATGGTAATGAAATTAAAGATTTTCACCTTGAGTTTAATGGATTTATTAATAAAATGAAAACTGCAATATGTGTAATATGCATTAAATGATTAAATGCAATTTTATCTGCATAGGCATTCTACTGCAATATCATCTCTTAAAAATTGTTACAAGCCTTTTTGCTTTTGTATCACCTTGACATAACCGAGGCAGCTCAGTTGCCGTGTGACTCGCCTCCTATCATAATGTGGTGTTGATTCAAGCTGCTGTTGGCTGTTTGGTCTGTTGTCGTCATCTGACAGGTGACTGACAAGAGCAAACAGTGTGGAAGTCTTGGTATTGTTCATTGAAGGGAAATCTCATGGGAACCCCTCAGCAGACTTTCCCCAACATTTACAAGCTCTTACAAACACAGACAGGATTGTCTACCATTAGTTAGTATTCATTTCTTCTCCTGACTGATTGTAAGGCTCTGGGTGGCTATTATTCAGTTTGTGTAGTGTGGTTTTAGATGTTGTGTAATGTGACAGTTATTATTAGTGAAGCAGAATGGAACCTGGCATCGAGCCTGTTAAAGACAAAATGAAAAAACAAGACAATATAACGTTTGTCAGTTTCAGTGCTACAACACCTTATGAGGACCCTTTTTACTGATCTGGGTCAATGGGTAAAGGTCTGAGAAACAACTCACAAATTCTCTGTGACTGGGAATGCTACATAGGTTTTAGTGAGAAGAGGCAAAAATCAGTATTGTTTTCTTCTTTTCCAAGCCTAATCAATGGCAATGTATCTTTAAAGTCTGGATGCTTATGGCGATTCTGGGATAAAATTACACGCATTTCCTTGTTGCTAAATTAGATCACAAAGTATAATTTGATTAGGTCATGTACTGCAGGCCCACTACATGGCAAATGGTGGCACGTGTGGTGTGGTGTGATAATTTTAATCCCGACCTTGAAACTGTGTATGTGTTTCCTCAATAAAAGAATTTCACAGTTTTTGTTTCACAAAAGAATGACTCACTAATCTCAGAGAATATACCTTTTTCTTTTTTTCATTTAAATGGTGTTCTTTTCATGAAATATTACCCCCTACATATTTTCTTTACTTTACCTGGCATGTCCCTACTATGCACAAAATGAATAGCCAGTTAATTCAACATTTTATCTGCTGCTGACAAGTAGAAGTCCCTTGTGCATTGTTTATATAATTAACCTTTACTCGTCCATATGAACCACAGCAAAACAATTATACAAATGTCTTCATGCCCACAAATACAGTTTGGCTTTAATAACATGAGGAGGAGTAGAAAGATCTTCACATGGGAAATATGATTATGCTGGAACTCACAGGTGTAACATTTCCAATTACTGCTGTTCTCAGTTTAATCAAAACACAACCACCCCAGAGAATCACCACTGAAATGTTTCTGAATTATAGTTTAAAGGCTTGGCTCCACACTGTGTACTTATTTTAATTCAGAATGGTCCACTGTCAAAAATGCTTTAACAAAAATTTCCTGTAAGTGTTGAATTAACATAAAAATCACAGATTCCTTGTTTTCAGTCTGTCTTTGTAACAAAAAGAGCTGCTTAGTTTAGGTATTTAACAAATGTGTTGATTTTATTTTCCTGTTTAGAAGGCATGATTAGCAGTTTGGCATTAGTTGCTTGTATCCAAGCTGACTGTTTTTGGCCATCTAACATTGCAGATGATTCCAAAGCCAAGACAGCAAACAATGGCAAGTGACTGGAGCTTATGGTAATGAAGCTCAACACTTGCACTGTAGAGGGGGAGAAAAAAAAAAGAAAAAAAAACTTCAACACTTTCACTTTTTAAAAGCTTGTGATTTCTAAACTGTGAAAATCACAAGCTTGTGAAACCAGGGGGGGATTTTTGTATCTGTGCAAAGCCTGCACTAACAAGAAAATAAATAAAGAAAAAAGAGAGAGAGAAAGAGAAAAAGAACATTTTACAGATTGTATAGCTTTACATAAATAAAAGCTTTTCAGTGTGATGCATTCCTTTGTTTTTCTTAACTTAAAGACATATTACCATAAAAGCATTACAAAGAGTCCTCCATTCTTTGAATGGCTACTTGATGGTTGCTCCAGGTTTGAGTCAGTCCCCACAGACCCCATGTTAAAATGGCTACTTTACACCAGAAATAAACATATTTACAGCCTAGAACAAAAAATGGTTTGGTCACAATAGCTTATTTCCCTTTTGTATTAACTGGATGGGCCAGAATGTTTTATAATTTTAGAAATTTCCCTGTTTATCTGTATTAAGGCCTTATATTGTGCATAATTATGGCTGTGGCCACTTTGAATGGCAAAGGAGTGTGGTCTTGTCTTGTTCAGCATTCAGTCGTACTAAAAGATACTCAGGAGTTTGCTGTTGGTTTGCCAAGTAAATTATTGACACACCTTACTAACCAAGTCAGTGCTAGCGTTAGCTGATAATCATGTAGTCCTATCCCTTTGGCAAAAATGGTAACACCAGAAAGAAACAACTAAAATGCCAAACTTGTGGCTTCAAATCTTGACACGTTAGTCACAATGCAACTCAGCTCCCTACAATTTGTTCAATGTGCTAGTCAATTAGCTGCTACGTAGCCCTGAATCACTAACCTGAAACTAAATAAGTGTGCAAATTTGATCACTTCCTAAAGTAGCTCCAACAGTGGGTCAAACAACACTACTTAAAGCACTTAATGGAGTTAACACAGCTCCCTCTGGGGCCATAAAAGTCTTTACATAACTTTTTCAATTAGGGAATATTGCAGACAGTGATGTTTAAAACCAGCAGAGTTCCTTATTGTTCCCTGATGAGAGGTACAAACCTGAAGAGAAGAAAAGGTCTATTCAAGACAAAAACGCTTTCAGTATTGCTTTAAATTCATGTACTTTTACTAGAATAGAATAGCCCTTTATTGTCATTGTACAAGTACGATGAAATTATGGGTGCTCTACCCAACTACTGCACGGAAATATAAACAAGGCAAAAGGAATAAATCGCAAGACAAGAGACATACAGCATATACAAAGTAAGAGAAAGGCACACAATAAAAAGCACACATTGGAGAACAAGTAAATGTGTGGATAAAACCCAAGAGATGTTTTGTTGAGATGTTCTCTTGAGCCAGTGTCTGCAGAGTAATTCCACTTTTCAGTGTACAATGATGAGGATTACTCTTTGATAGACTTTTGTTTAAAACTAGTTTCCCTTAAAACTGTATTTCCTAAATTTTCTCCCTGCTGACCTGTCTGCTATTGCTACTGGCACATTTTTATGGTGCCATTTGGAAGGTTAACTCAACTGTGAACAAAATTAAGCATTGGTTTTGAGTTGAAATAGAAGAAATAAACTGATCTTAATTACATGATAGTAGAGGTGCCAGTGAAAACATGGTTTACTCCCTTGACTTTCCATCATGGCCACTGTAATGGCAACTTCACAGTTGTTGCCCTCTTTTCATTAATTGGTCATTTGTCATTAAATGGGAAATTATGCATAATGGCACATGCCTTTTATGAAGCCTTTTCACTTGCTTTTATGGCCAAAGTGGACCTTTGCCATAAAGGCAAGTGGTGTGTTTTTTTTTCCATGAATGACAAGAAAATTGAGTAAATCAGTCTCCAGAGGCAAACGCAGAGTGAAGGTGGTTGGAAATGGTTGGGCCTGGCCTAATAAAAGGAAAATGCACAATTATGCCGGGATATTTCACATGGCTATAGCAACATAAATGATGTCACAGAGCCAATACAGATGACACCAGTTTATGGGCAAAACTTGATTTCATTAGACCTACCTGGTGAACCTCTACATTCATGTGAAGAGCACAGTAAAAATAATGGTGTCATGTAATGAGTGGAAAATGTGGACCCAAAGTACAGACTTGGAGGATGGAGTGGATTAAACAGAAAACTGGTGACACGCAGGCGGCGACGCGCAGGCGGCGACGCGCAGGCGGCGACGCGCAGGCGGCGACGCGCAGGCGGCGACGCGCAGGCGGCGACACGCAGGCGGCGACACGCAGGCGGCGACACGCAGGCGGCGACACGCAGGCGGCGACACGCAGGCGGCGACACGCAGGCGGCTCAGGAGGCTAGGGCTGCTCAGGATTCTCAGCTTGCTGCAGCTGGGGCTGACACGGAGACCTTGCCTCCCCCATCCTGGGAACTGGAACGTTTGCCGTGACTGGCTGGGATGTGGCCGCCCACACACCCGAGGAACAGGGATGGGTGCAGGGCACTTAGACTCTGGGCCTGCTGGCGTAGGTTCAGCTCTCTGGGTGGGACTGGGCTACAGCTGAGACAGGCAGCAAAACAGTGTGTTGATGGGACTTGGCGTCAGCAGAGGTGGCCACAGAAGCAGCTGTGCATGTAGCAGCCTTCGTCCTAGGCATGGAATCAGGCCTGGTCCTGGCGTCTGTCGACCTCAGGGCTGGCCGAGGCCAGACGTCGACTGACTCAGGTGGCAACGCTCAGGTGCTGTGGAGCTGCTGCAACTGCGGCGAGGCTCGGACGCTGTGGAGCTGCTGCCACTACTGCCGCTGCTGCGATGAGGCTTGTGTGCTGGGCGGTTGGGATGAGGTGTGCCACTTCCTTTTTTTTGAAAGGGCCAGAAGAGTGGGAAGCAGCTGCAGGACAATGAAGGTGAATTTTCGAGGCAATAAAGTCTTACGGGCAGGTCAATACGGGTAGGGAATCCAATAGCCAGGGAAGGCTTGAAATCAGTCTGCATAATTTGTCAGCTACTGCTCCTTTATATTCCTTGCAGGTCCCAGTCAGCCATTCCTCACATAACACCACCACTGTATAATAATGTCCTCCTTAACCTCTTCCGAGGGGTTTAAGGCTGCAGGGTCCATTACTGGTCGCATCATTCTGTCATGGGATGAGTCGAAAATGTGGACCAAAAGTAAAGACTTGGAGGATGGAGTGGATTAAACAAAAACTGACCTTTATTTGAAGAAACAGAAAATCCAGGTTGCAGGTGAAAAAAACGAAGTCTAAAAATCCTAGTCGTAAGTGGCAACAAAGTCCATAAATCCAGGTGGGAGGAACACACAGGCTAACAGACGGAGAAACAAACAGTATGATGCGACAAGGAACTGAGGGCTTAAAAACACACGTTAATTAGGGAGAGGGGACACAGCTGAGGAAAACAAGACACAGGTGAACAGAGTCAGACTAACGAGACGGGGGAAGTGAAACTAAACACAAAGCACACGAGACAAAATTTTAGCAAAATAAAACAGGAAGTAGCAAATACAGAGACAATGACACTAACATATAAACTTAACACAGAAGGGAAGGCTAAGGAAAAATAACAAAACCCTATACAAAGTAATCCTTAAGCAAAATACTAATTGAAATCCATTTACTGAAACCAAAACCCCAGACTAAAGACAAAGATCAAGAAAAGCAAACTAGGCACCCAAAGGAGCATTAAATAATAAAGAATTCAAAAGTCCAAAAACTGAAAAACTCAGAGTCCAAAACCCAAAGCCCTGGGTCAAAAACTCAGGATCATGACAAATGGGTTTTGGTTTTTCTAAACAATATCAGCTTTGCACTGCACTCCATCTCTCAATAAACCTCATATTTATGGTCAAATATAAGCTTTATATGCTTTCACTGTGCTATTCTTTCATAGGATTGATACTTAGTAGGAGGGGAAGCAAACAAGTAACTTGGCAACACCATTAGCATAATTGCATCATTAATTGTGAATCCTTTTCACTTAGAGAAATAGTAGCTGGTACCGGGTGTAGCTTCTAGTCAAGCGAAAGGCTCCACACACAGTGGTTTGTAACGAGCCAAAGAAATGCCTGCTGCCTCATTAGTGCTAGATCCTTGCAGGCCTCCTTTTCTGAATACAGGGGGGTCTGATGCCTGTGAATGACAAACCCATGGTGTTTGGTAGAGTGGAAGCATTCAGGTGAAAGTTATTACACTTTTCTTCCCACACTCAGCCGCATAACTCAGCTTTAGTGTTTCCCCCACAGGGACACTCCAAGGTTGATTGTATCTCTCCAAGTAAAGCAGCTACCAAACCTTTGTTTGAGGAAGTATTCCCAAACTGCTGTCTCCGCTATAATGAGGACACTCTCCCAGCATTCCTGGCCGCTTTTGCTGCGAAACAGAATGGAAGAAAGACTGTGTGAAGAGGATAAATGAGTGCGTAATTAGGAGTGTAAGGCTGATCTTGAATTAGCAAAGGAATGACAAGTGTGGAAGCCAGCTCTTTATTTTAACACAGAGCGAAACTTAGTGAGTGGGCAGAACACGATTCACAGCAGGCAGCGTCAGCTTCATTCAGGAAACAAAGAAGAATGTGTAAAATTAGCCTACTATTAATGATTTTTAACATGATGTTTTAGCAAAATATTTAGTGTCTTTCTGAGAATTAACATAGCATACAAACCTACTAATCAGGCACTTAAGTTTTATTTGCTGATTTTTTTTTTTTTTTACCTTTAGACAGACTTAATCAAACCAGCATAGTTAGAGCAAGGCTAACTGTTTCCATGTTTTCAGTCTTAGAGTTTTGCCTCTTGGCATTAGGGCAGTGAAAATCTGCCTACTGGCACCTCTAAAGCTTATAGTACAGTAAAGAAGAAATATTGTTCACCTAATCTACCTTTCATCAAATAACTACGTCAAACTATTCAAAATACCATACTGGTACAATGACACAGGCCAACTATTTTAATGTAACTTTGTTGAAAACTTGCCCTTCGTGGAGGCACAAATGCATAGGGCTCCATGAACATGCATTTCAACTGGTAGCAGCAAAGTCTGGTAGCTCAGATCTTTACTCAAACTTTACTTCTTTTTTTTTTTTTTAAATTGTATTTTTATTATTATTTTTTTTTAAATCAAGTACTGATGGATACTTCTCTGGGGAGAAGAGTTTACTCAAGAGAAGAGCTTTTTTCATTGAAAACAGAGCAAATCTGGAAGATACCACCCTATTCCAGTTGAGATAAAGAGGTGTTTTCATGGTTGCTGTGCTGGTGCAAAGGTGAAGGCTTGGAAGTGGAGATATAAGCTCTTTCTGCCAACAGTCATCATGGGAAATGTCAACTCTCTGCCCAACAAAAGTGATGAGCTGGAGATATTGGTGAAGACTCAGAAAGTATACCGTGAGTGCAGCCTCATGTGTTTTACTGAAACATGGTTGAATCAGAACATCTCAGACTCCAGTGTGGATCTGCTTGGTTTCACCCTCATGTGGTTTGATGGAGATGCTGAAGCTGTTGGCAGGAAAGAAGGTGGGGGTCTGGCTTTGTTTGTGGACCAGAGATGATGTGGTCCTGTGCATGTCACTGTCAAGGAGAGGATGTGTTGTCCTGATGTTGAATTGT
>VUQS01033774.1:0-24152 GCA_015108495.1 Heterochromis multidens
TGTGTATATGTGTATATATATATATATATATGTGTATGTGTATATATGTGTATGTATATATATATATGTGTATGTATATATGTGTATATGTATGTATGTATATATGTATGTGTATATATATGTGTATATGTATGTATGTGTATATATATGTGTATATGTATGTATGTGTATATATATGTGTATATGTATGTATGTGTATATGTATGTGTATATGTATGTATGTGTATATATACGTGTGTATATATGTGTGTATATATACGTGTGTGTGTATATGTATACACATACACTCTTCTTCGCAGAATTGTTTTATTTCAGCCACATTGGAGGGTTTTATAGTATGAACAGCCTGTTTAAGGTCATGTCAAAGCATCTCAATCGGATTTACGTCCAGACTTTGACTAGGCCACTCCAAAACCTTCATTTTGGTTTCATTTTGGGGTTTTTTAGCCATTCAGAGATGGACTTGCTGGTGTGTTTCAGATCATTGTCCTGCTGTAGAACCCAAGTGCTCTTAAGCTTCAGGACATGAACTGATGGCCGGAGATTCTCCTTCAGGATTTTCTGGTAGAGAGCAGAATTCATGGTTCCATCAATTACAGCAAGTTGTCACACACACACACACAGACACACACACACACACACACACAGACACACACACACACACTAGAAGAGATATTTTTCCATTCTTGCATTGGAGGTTTCAACTTTAAAGAAGTTGACCTGTTTATTTGGGAGATTTTTAAGGCTTTAAGAGCAACCCCTAGAGGGAGTTGGAGCTCCACTTTGCTCAGAGGCAGGAGTAATTCTTCAACGCAGCTCTTTGAGCCTCTATACTGGCTAGTGTTTGGTGGGCACATATCCTGAGTGTCCCATTTAAAAAGAAATGTAATGTGCTGATGTATTAATGTATGTCAAATATAGCATCTGCATTGGTTATGCAGTATGCTATCTTTTTTTACCCTACATGGACAAAGTCATCTGCCCATTCTTATCCAATATTGATTCACTATGATCAATTACCCACATCAAATAATATTTAAAGATGGATAAGAAGAAATGGCTCATACACCTGATATATAAAGAACAATGGCCATTCTGAATGTCATCTGTATCACCAACTACTGGTATGATATAAATCTCACTTCTTTAATTTTTCATTGTTTCTTTATTTAGGATAAAAATTTGTAATTGTGTAGTTATAAAGCTTCAGGCAGCCATGCTCACATTCAAAGTATTAGCTTGCAACAACATTAATGTGTAAGGAATGCTTGTCACTGCAGTAGTACAACCTTTGCAGTCAGCTTTTTCAGTGTGGTGATCAGCTGACATCACTGCTCAGTGAGTATTCCTAAACTCTGCCGAGAGGCAAAAATCACCATTTCACACTCTATCCAGAGGTGAAGTAGCTTTTTGAGCTGAACAGAATCAGAAGTGGAAGGGATTTTCCTCAGGCCTTTTTTTTTTTTTAATTTTTAAATTTTTTGTTTTGTCAAAGCTATCCTGAAGTATCTAAGAATAAAATAAGAATAAGAATAACTTTATTGATCCCAGAGGGAAATTCATTTGTCTGACAGCTCACCTGCTATTTATATGAGAATTGTAAAGCCTGATGGCTGTGGGTACGAATGATTTTTTTGTATCTCTCCATTTTACAGCAGAAAGAGGAGTCTTCCAGTACTGATGTTTTTTTGTTCCATGAAGATGTTATAAAGTGGGTGATCAGAGTTGTTCAGAATGGTTTCTAACATCTTTAGTGTGCATCTTTCCACCACCTCCCCCAGTGTGTCCAGTCTGGCTCCAATTACAGAGCCAGCTTTCCTCACTAGTTTGTCCAGTCTCCTTGCATCTTAGGTCAATTGTTATTTCCATAGATTAAATTCTCATGGTTGGCTATCAGGGTTAGTGCAAGAGCATATGGACTGGATGGGCAACCAACTTTGACTGGGAGCATTTGGCCCAACTGATGTCTACAAAACAGAGGTTAGAAACTAAGATGTACAATAAAAATAAAATATAATTACAACCTATACACTGGGTCACCTTTATAGACTACACAACAAATTAAATCATAACTGACCTACTTTAGCACATACCATAAACTGGTATTTATATTTTATTCCAACCATACACGCATAGTATGCTCATAGAGAAATGTAGCCACAGATAAGTGCAAAAATATTTGTCTTTGATGGCGTAGTGTATAAAAGAGACATTTACTCAAGGTGCAGAAGTGGATTAATGAGCTCACCACATGCTTGGACAGTTGGGATCATGGACTGTCAGCATATAATATACAGTACTGCTCTATTATAAGAGTTCTAATATTTTCCTGGTTTTTAGGAGTATAGCACTATGCAAAAGTGCGCTCATCATTTCTTTAGATTTTGTTAAGAAAATGGGAAATAAGTGCAGTGAGTTATTGAAACATGTACAGACATACATGGAAATACAGTATATAAGGCAAAAAGAGTTTTTACAATTCTACCAAGCTTGAAAGTCAATATTTGGTATGACCACCTTTGTTCAACACAGCCTGAACTCTTTTGGAAAGCTTTTTTGTAATTTCTTTAAGTAGTCTTCAGGAATAGTTATCCAGGCTTCATGAAGGACATTCAAGGCTCTTCTCTGGATGTTTGCTGCCTTTTGTTGCATTCTGTCAAGATGATCCCACACTGCTTCTGTAATGTTGAGCTCTGGGCTCTGGGGAGGCCAATCTATGACTGATCGAAAAACACACAATAGAACATTATTCAGATATGCTTTTACTGCATTGGCAGTGTTTTTGGAGTCATTGTCATGCTGACAAATGAAACCATTTCCAATCAACCACCAGATGGTGTTGCATAGTGGATCAAAATCTGTTTGTACATTTCTGCATTCTTTATTCCATCAACTTTGACAAGATCCCCAATACCACTGGCTGAAATGCAGTCCCAAACCATGACAGTCTCCACTGTGGTTTACAGATGGCTATAGACACTCGATATTGTACCTTTCTCCTCCATACATTTTGACGATGATTTGCACCAAAAATTTTACATTTGGATTCAAATTTGAAATTTCTGTAAGAACTGTTGTTACTGATGTTCAGTCCAGTTTTTGTGTAATTTGGCATACCTCAGCCAACAAGCCACCCTTCCACTGAGACCATTTCTAATGAGGCTTTGGCAAACAGTAGATTGATCAACTGCATCTCTCAGGTCTTTGCAGGATTTTTTTTTTCTTATTTCTTAACATGACTTTCAGATACTGTTCATCTGCTGTTAGTAGTTTTTTAGGCCTGCTGCTACTTTTGTAATCCACTTCTCCACACTGCACATCATTCTGAGAAATGCCAAGTTTTCAGCTAATAGCTCTTTGGGAATCACCTTGTTGGCATAAAAATACAATTTTATGCCTGTTAAACTGTGTTATCTTTGTCATTTTTTGTACTAAAGAAATGGGGGAAAATGTGTTTTTGTGACAAGCTGCTAGTAACAGCATGCCTAGATAGCATTGATAATTTGTTTACAGTTAGAAAAAAATGTTACTTGCAAAAGGGTCTGGCTGCTTGGAAGCAAACTAATAAAGAAATAAGGGTTGGCTTAAGACTTTTGCACAGTATTGTATGTGACATTTAAGACTACTTCCCAAAGTCTGACTTGCATAGGCCTGTCGGTGCCAAAGTAATTGTCCTCCTCAGTGACGCTACCACATTTGCAGCAGCTTATCAGTGATGTGGGTGGAGAAAACTATGCTGATTTCTGCACTGATAGGGTAACAGCTTTTGGTGGAGGCAGTGTGAGGGTGTGGTGCAGCATCTCCCTTGCTGGAAAAACAAGGCTTGCCATCATTGGAGACAACCTCAATGCAGAGAGATATCGAGATGAGATTCTGCAACCAGTGGCATCTCTACAGTCTAGGACCAAACTCTGTTCTCCAAGATGACAACACTTGCCCCGACAGAGTGGGGTTTATCAGAGACTACCTCCAGAATTTGGGAGCAGAGAGGATTGAATGGCCTGCCTGCAGTCTTGACCTCAACCCCATTGAACACTTGTGGGATCAGCTTGGGCGTGCTGTTCATGCCATAGTGACCAACACAACCACATTGCCTGACTTGCGACAAATGCTGGTTGAAGAATGGCAGTGTGACCAAGCTGGTGACCAGCATGAGGAGGAGGTGCCAGGCTGTTGTGGCTGTGTATGGTTCTTCCACATGCTACTGAGGCCCCTGTTTGTTAAATGAATAAGTTGTTAAATTGCCAACATGTCTTGTTTCTTCATACTTCAATCATCCAATCCAATAAATGACGCCAAACAAAAGTCAATAGCAGAATAAATTGTTTGACATTGGCAGAGAAGATTTTGCAAGGTTTTCATGAATGCAACCCAGATACTCAACTCTGCTGCTCAACCCACAAATTCATTTTTCTTACAAATGTGGCACCACTTAAGGGGAAATAAACAGGCTTTCCCACAGTATAAGATTTATTGCCAAGAAGCATTGTTACAACAAAGAAATCATTGACCAAACACAGATTTCCTTACTTTTTGTGCAAAGTTTAGTTTTTATAATAATAGTTAAAATTTTTAAGCTGTAACACAACAGGCCAAAATTGTTATAGCACCAACCACAAATGCATGAGCTTCCTGAAGTACTGTTATAATCACGGCCCAATATTAACCATAACCACGCTGCCTAGCGAATTTATTCAGCTCAGCTAATTTGAGCATCAATTAGCAAATATGTCTCTGTCAGCACACATGCCTTTGCATCGCCATATGCAAATCAGATTTTGCTCATTAGTACTGTATGTAAATGCCTGCAGTTACTCTTTCAAAATCATATCAACTGTGTGACGAGGCATGTGTAAATATGAATTCCTGCCACGTGTAGTTTTGTCTTACAGAGCTCAAAAGGAGATTTATCACTTGCACAGACACACACAAATGTCACTGTAATGATAAAAGATTTTTCACTTTATATGCAATCATAGCGGGACATAAAAAGAAAAAAGGTTGGAGAGTTTCTTAGAATTCTTTTTTAACTTTATTTATTAGTGGCGTTTTCAGCTTGGCACAATTTAATTAAAGTGATATTTCAAAATCAGGCAGTTTTGGATATTTTATGGCTTCTCCACCAGCTAGGAACACAGCAGTGGCTCAGCTAGATTTAAGTGTTAATTCACAGGCAATTGTTAGGAAAGCTGAATGTATCGAAGTGTAGCAGGACAGCTGCAGACTAAAGCAGGATATCTTTGACAACAGAAGCAACGATTGTATTTTATTTATTGTTTTAAGAATATGTAGTTAGTGGAAACCTATTTGTCTTCTGTCTTTTTGGTTTATACAGTAACAGGACAGCAAAAATGTTATCATTATACTTTGTGTTGTTATTTTTTTAAGTCAACGGAAGCCATAGTTATAGTTATATTAATAAGTGTCACGAATGTGCTTTAGTGAGAAATGCATTATAATTTTTTAATGTAATGACCACATTCCCATTGGATATGAGTTCAGGCTTTTGTGTTACTGTGTGTTTAAAAAAAAAAAAAGAAGACAGACCAAGGCACAGTTTTCATCTTTTTATTGGTGGGTCAGTTACATAATCTCATTTTTATTTAATTTGTCCTGATTTCATTTTCCGCCCCAGCCCAATTAAAAATTGAAGAATTATTTAAGATCAGTTCCAAATTATGAACACCCTCCCTCGGTTCTCACGGTCCCTCTCACTCTCTCAGTTTGTGTCACCTTTTCTTCTCTCTCTCTCTTTGCCATAACCTTGGTTGGCATTTGCACATATCCTTGTCTTTTGGTTTTGCTCTCAGTTTCATTCACTGTGAATTTAAAAAGAATGTCCGTTCTTAAGTTTTGGAGGCTGCATTTGAATTCAGAGTTAATCATTATAAAAGTTCAAAGTCAATTATTAGGTGACAGCCCTCCTGTGTGTATGTTTGTGGCTTTCTGAGGCTTTTTGCCTAGTAACACAACACTGTATGCATCACACACGTGATCCCCAAACTGTTAAGCTGCTGAAGCAGTCCTGGTAATTAACTGCAGATCATGTCAGATGCACACATAGGCAGTTTTGTGGCACACTTTAGGCTTGGTTTTCATTAGAAAACTATTTGTTTGAAGAAGCCCTGTTACTGCTGTGTTTTTGTGGTTGTGTGTGTGTGTGTTTGATGCAGTACTACT
Organism: Heterochromis multidens; assembly: GCA_015108495.1. Lineage (NCBI taxonomy): Eukaryota > Metazoa > Chordata > Actinopteri > Cichliformes > Cichlidae > Heterochromis > Heterochromis multidens. The sequence goes on from VUQS01033774.1 coordinate 6,181, forward strand.
CATCAGCATGTCCTTCTTGGCTTCAGGAAGGAGGGTGAAAAAGCAAAAGGAGGACTGAAGTGGAGGTAGAAAGTGTAAGAAGAATTAACAAAGAGAATGGTGATCAAAGGAGGAGAAGAAAGAGGAGCGGCGAGCTGGATGGAATGGGTGTAACTAAAGAGAAAAGAAAACAGCAAAGTAGAGACATGAGGGTAAAGGGCAGAAGGTGAAGGGATAGATGGGGGTCACTGGCAAAAAGAGAGAAAGTGGATGCGAGACTGAAGGAGGGAAGGGAGGGGAAAAGACAAATGAAGTGAGAGTGAAGGGAGGAAGGGAAATGACTTCAGTAGCAGTGAAGCTGACCCAACATCACAGGAAAAGAGAACATCTATTCTGCCATCTTGTAAAATGAGACCGAAAAAGTAATAGTTGGTTAAAGAGTGATGGTTAGAGCAGGAGAAGCAAAGATGAAGTCAGAAAGTAGAAACACAATAAAAGTCAAAACAGGCATTGCGTTTTCTAGGGATGTATATGCAGTAGTTAAATTCGTGGTACTTTTAGCAAGACAGACGTGAGATACAGAAAATGTAGTCGTCAAGGGAATAGTGCAATCAGTGAAGCAACGTAAAGTGTTTCAGCATATGTTTGTATATTAACATCAGTTTCTTGTGTTTCAGTGGCAGATGAGAACAATGTTGGATCACTGGCCGGAAACACTGCAGGTGAGCCAAACTCCCAAACACTATATGATCAGTGTCATACACAAAGAGAAACAGAAACATTCAGTGCTCAAAAGATTTCAGAACAAAGAGAAACAAAGAAAATGAGAGAAAACACCAAATTAAGTCACAAAAAATAAGAATAAAGCAGAAACTGGTATAAACTCAGTATATACAGTAAATATACTGTGCAACTGTCCCTGAACCGCCTCACTCCTTTGGACAGGTTAAGCAAGTTTTTCTGGAGATGCCCACGGTTACAAATGGAAGTAAAATTACCAGAAAAACCAAGACAGAAGAGTAAGGCCTCATCTTAAAGACGGGCTTATAGACAAGAATTCTCTTAAAGATAAGAGAGAAGGATATAGAGTAAGAGAGGACACAGTCATCTAAAAGGAAAACTGAAGTGCGGGCAGGCAGAGATGGCTGATGCTTCAAAAGCTTTCACGACAGTAGCCGACAAACACGTGTTTTTAAAAGTTTGATCTCAAACTTTTCTCTTTCTCTTTGCCTTGAAGTCTCCCCCATTACATTTGTAGCCTCTTCAGCATTAAGAGCACTCTTCATTCCACTCTTGTGTGAGCCTGCCTTGCTGCTTTCCACTTTATTCTTGTCAGTCAGTCTAGCCCTTTTCCACTTTCTGCCACATCCCATTTTATAAATCGTGGTACAGACTTTTATTTGTTAGGTCTATAACAATTCTGAAGATGATATAAGGAGCATGAAAGACAAGCTATGGAAAGACAGTGATTTTATTAGATTTAAACCTTAATGAAATAAAAATGCCTTTTCTCTTTCTCTTTCAACCATACTGGTAAAAAGATGGGGGAAACATATTTTTCCCTTTTCAGTTTCTCGTCTTTGGTTTGGATCTGAAATATTGGTGGGGTGTGGAAAACAGTCTATAAGAGCCAGAATTTGTGACAGTGGTAAAATGTGTTCTGGACTGATGTGAATAAGGCAGACAAGAGAACATCTTGTATAGAAAAAGAGGGGGACTTCATGGGGATTGGACATGGTAAAAATGCAAAGGTGTGGAGAAAAAGAAATAAAACAGAAATGCAGGACAACTCAAGTGCCATGGACTGGTTACACAAGTCTGTACAGTTCCAAAGGGAAGTTTTGATTATCAGCAGATTTATGTTTTTGTCAGCTTTTATTAACAATGTTGACAATTATGAACTGTTAGCAGGTGGGAAAATTCAAGTCTTGCTGTTAATGACTTTGTTTATATTCTGGTACTAGCAGAATGCATTTTATCTCACTGACAGCCTGTAATTTAGGGTTGAACAGTACAACAAAGCATGGCCAGATTTACTTGTTTATCCTTGGTCAACCTGTATTTTCTTCACTTTGGTTTCCGTTACTCTTCTGCATGCAGGGTGCAGCCAGTTTTTAAATTCCTAAAGAATACACACTTCACAGCAAAAAGAGGTTAATAATGTTTACTCTGTCCTATAAGGCCTGATTTAGACTTCTGGCCTGCGGCCTGCGTCGATCCAACGTGTACATTTCTAGAGAGGTGCACGTCAGGTTACATTGTAGGGTTTCAGAGGGGTTTGCGGTTATGACGTAGCTACGGCGTAGACTTCCTGCTGAAGCATAAATCCCCAGTAACCCTGTTTCTGTCGATTGAAATCTTGCACAGAGACCGTAATTCTAAAGACTTCTAGATTTTGTAGTTATATCTGAAATGTCATATATCTGACCATGGTTTCAAGCTATGTTTTCTCAGGTAATATGCCTGTTGAATGTCCAATAAAGACACTAGGGAACTTTATCTTTTTTTTCTCCTCATGATTGATTTCCAGACTATTTTAATAAAGCCAGTTTACACATTCGCTGTACCTGTTGCCTGTCAACGTGTCTCCTGTTTTATAAGGCCACATAGCCCAGAGAGCTGTTAAAGAGAGTGTGTGCCTGGCAAGCGTGACAGTTTTTTTTCCAACCCACTTTCCTTTTCTTTAATGTATTTTTTATAACTGAAATGCTTCCAACAACCCTGTGTTAGGATGTCAGACAGCTGCATGGACTTTGGTTAGAGGAGGGAGTGTGGGGTGAGATGGGGTGGGGTCCTGGGAAATGAGCAGTTTAAAGACAATGACTTCTGGGAATGTTGTTTACACTTCCAGCAATGGTCTTTCCCTCCACACCCCAAGAAACCTCCGGACAACTACATCACAAGTTCACCCACACACACACATAGAAAACTTTTACCATTATGGTAATATTATGGTAATGGAAAGTCTCCCTTCATCCTGTGGAAAATGTGAACTTCATATTATATTATAGTTCTGCTGAATTTGAGATGCAAAGTGATGGAAATAGGAGACCATATTACAGAATGTGTGTGTGCATGTATGGAAACCTTCCCTTAAAAGTGAGCACATGTGTGTCTTTGTGACTAAATGAATATCCCACGTGTGGAGGCTGCAGATGAGCAAACTCTCTTCAGGAAATTTTTCTAAATACTTGCGATAAATAAACACAGCACTGCGCAGAAAAGCCCCCCAGTTTTGCATTCTGACAAATTGTGTCTGGGTTTGTGGTCAGACGTGTTTGACGTCTTTGTGGTGGCATCGAGAAATAGGAGCTCTGTCATTCCGGTAATAAATCAAATCATCTGTGGAAGAGGAAGTGCGGTACAGTTAAAGAGACAGAAGAGATGCTCCAAAGTAAATTCCATGAAGATCCTTTAAGTCATTATTGAGTATATGCTGTACAGACATGATCAGAACACAGAATATTAGCCCATATCATTCAGTAATGTAGTAATGTAGACTGATTCTTTCCTTTAACCACTCTAAATAGGACAAAACAGTCAAACACACATGCACGAAAACTGCTGACAGGACATAAGCGATTGCAGCTGTGCTCCTTTCACTGTGTTGAGCCTAGGGTGATGAAGACAGCCTAGAGCTGCGTATGTGTTTGTGTGCCTCCCTGGGTCAGTGCATGATCAGTGCAGATATTTTCATGTGAAAGTTAATTGTAAGGAATAAACAACCACTGGAATCATGAAAAGCTTCTAAGGAAAAAGCTGCGATCTGCTGGTGTTTCTGTCCGCACGCACAAACGCCCTCAGTTGTTTCTTGAATATGCGTGAGTCCTAACACAGATGCTTCCTTAAGAAGTGGCGGCTGGAAAAAAGGTCTCGTGTGTATACTTGTGAGGACACCCAAGCCAAGTTTTTCTTTTTTCTTTTTTTCCTGCAGCGAACATGTATTAAACTGCCAAATTTCTTGTATGCCTTTGTTGTAGTTTTATGTCTTTGTATTGCCTAGTTTTGCTTCCTCCACCCACCAGCAGCTCTCTGTCTCGCTCGCTCACTCACTTTCTTGCCAACGCCATTCAGGCTTAGAGGCTGGCAAACAGGCAGAGGAGCTTAGAATGGACAACATCTCTCTGAAAGTGTGTGTGTGTGTGTGTGTGTGTGTGTGTGTGTGTGTGTGTGTGTGTGTGTGTGTCGGGGGGCCAGTGTGATGCTGAGGGACACTGGTGCAGTCCATTGTCTGAATCTCTCCCTAGTGGAACTTTGACTTTGACAGCAGTCACACACTGACAACACTTTGCCAATTTGCGTCTTTAGAGAGCCACATCTCTCTATATCCCCTTCTGTCTCCTTCTCTCTCTGATTGTCTCTTCATTCCTCTCTTCATCTCACTCTCTCCCTTTCTGGGTTTTTTCTTTTCTTCAGTTTTTCATTGTTTCCCAGTCTCTCTGGCTCTTCCAGACTTTGCTTTGGATTTAACCTGAAAGCCACCTTGTTAGGCTGATGTGGATTGATGGATTAATTTGTCACAGGGAGAGCAGCTCAATTTGTGTCTTGTGTCACTGTGGCTGTGTGCATGTGTGCAGATACTACTCGATGGCACCACACATTAGCTCCTACCAGCTGTTATTAAAAAGAAACAATAATGAAAACAGCTCAGCTAAAAAAAATGCCTGCTTTTCCATCCTTTTGCACTCTGCTTCGCGCTCAATCTCAAGTCTGTGTTGTGTGTTTAGCACACACTGATGCTTCACTGTCTTTGTGTGTACCGTTGGTTGCTCCCCCTGTATACTGAATGCCCTTTGACCCCTCTCCATCTTCCCCAGTAAGCCAATAAAGGTAGGCAGTAATCAGGAGATGGTCAGTGCTGTCGCTTCTTGCTGGTATAGCCATTCATCCTTTTCAGGCTTTACAGGATGGTAACGGACATGTGCTGTACTGTATGTTGTATGATGCATGAGAAACGGCACAACGAGATGGAGGCCAATGTTTAAGATTTACATCTTTTAGTGAATTGAAGGGAGAAACTATCACAATATGTGCCCCCTGACTGAATTTTCCAAAGCAAATGCATTAATGGATGAAAAAGAAATTCAGTTCACTACTCTAAACACCTCGTGCACAAGGATTTCAGATCTAGGAGTCATTATCTTGCTGAAAAAAGTTGAAACAAGACATTAGCTCTTGTTGGCAGGGAGGTCTGGGACCATCTGGTTATGGGGCGGTGTTCGTGGAAATCCTTCATGCTACATATTTGCATTATCATTTCTTTTTGTTAATTTTTATACTGTTGCTTTTCAGTACAGCTGCATCTGCATTAAGCTCTGTGGGAATCTGAAAATAAATACTGAGACATGAGATTGACGATGATGTCACATGTTTGTATGGCTTATGATGCCCGTTCAATTATTATGGGGCCCTGTGGGATAGGAAAACCTAATTTCATCGGCTGGGATCTGTGAACCGCATTGCACACATATAATAAACAGGAAACTGTTGCTTACACAAATGATCTTCCTTTCCCAGACTATTTCATAGCAGATATACACATATGCACTAAGAAATACTTTATGTAGTCAGCACACCTAACCTTTTAGATCAGCATGTCATTTCATTAAGTAGGAATTTTTTAATAGAGTGCATATGTCCTTTAAAACGTTGCATGCCTGGGTTGGGTGGTATTTGTGCACTGAGGTAATGCTCTTCTTAAACCGTTAGTTGAAACACGAGGGACCTTCCCCTGACAGTGGGAGAAGTTGAATATTGTCTTTTTCCGTGGAAAAGTGGAACACAGAAATGGAGCTGCATTTCCTTATTAGAGCTTCCAAAGTGGGCTTCGGTTCATCAGAAGTTGGGGCTGTTGTTGGGTCTGCTGGCTTTGTTGCGGCTGCCTGCTGCTAAGCTGCTCCTTAGTGTAATTTTGACTTTGAAAGTAGCCCACTGCCTTCCTGCCAACAAAATAGCCTCGGGATAGCTTGGCATTCTCTGTCTTTGTGCTCTGTTTTTAATTTTTAATTTATATATTTTTTGTTTTTTCTTCTCTCCTACTCTCTCTTTCTCCTGTTGTCACTTCCATCCTTTCTCTTTCATTCCCAGGCTCATTGTCTTTGTTTCATTTTTTTTTCTGCAGCATCCTCTCACTTCGTCTGTTTTTCTTTGCCAACCCCTTCCCCCATCTTCCTCCTCCTCTCCCTCCACCCATTTTGATATTCTTACTTGTGATCCCTCTCTCTCTTTCTCTCTCTCTCTCTCTCTCTCTCTAAAAGCAGCTTAATTCTATCATCTTACAGTTGGACAGCAGTAATTACATTTATGACACAAATCCTGCTACTCACAGCAAAAAAAAAATGTTTGTGAGGGCTCGTATGTGTGTTACTTATATATCTTTATAAGTGATTGTGTGTGTGTGTGTGTGTGTGTGTGTGTGTGTGTGTGTGTGTGTGTTGTATATTCCCTGATTACCCAGTCAAACACCACAAAGCTATTTATACAACTTCAGTTCATCCTACTACCCAATGTTTTGCAAACAGACAGTTTAGACTCAAAGGTCAGTTTGTGTACGTTCTCTGTGTTTTTAGCTTTATTGTGCCCTTTTTGCATTTTGAATTTCAACAAATAACATACTGTGTTAATGTATATATACAGCTAAGTCCATAAGTATTTGGACAATAACATAATTTTTGTAGTTTTGCCTCTGTACATCACTGCAGTGGATTTTAAATTAAACAGTCAAGATGCGATTGAAGTGCAGACTTTCAGCTTTAATTTAAGAGGTTTAACAGAAGTATTCCATTAAACTGTTTAGAAATTACAGCCATTTTTACCACTCAGCCAAAAAGACTGATGGGGTATTGTCATCACCCTGCCGGGCAGGTGGGCAGGCGGCGTGGACACCCAAGTTTGTTAATGCGATAACTCGAGAAGGAAGTCACCTAGAACTTTCAAATTCATACCATCGGTGCATCTACTAGGAGGCTGAGGGGTAGCTGGTGACTGCCAGTATTTTTATACTCAGTCCTCCACTTTCAGAGGCTCAAAAGTAATCAGCCAATTGCCCGAGAAGAAGTTTCATGGTCAGGTGTGGCCTGTTCCCTTATTGTTTCATGGCAAATTAAGCACACAAATGATCTGGAATTTCTAGATTTTAAATTTCAGTATGAGGTCCAAAGAGGTGTTGATGCAAATAAAGGAGGCTGTCATTAGGCTGAAAAACCACAATAAACCTATCAGAGAGATAGCAAAAACATTAGAAGTGGACAAATCAACAATCTGGTACATTCTTAAAAAGAATGAATCTACGGGCCAGCTCAGCAACGCCAAATGACTGAAAGACCACAGGAGACAAAGTACACGATAACAAAATTATTTCCATGGTTAGGGAAAACAACTTCACACCATCTAAGCCAAGTCAAGAACACTTTCGAGGAGGTAGGTGTATCATTATCAAGGTCCAGATCGACATTGCCAGAAAACATCTAAAAGAGCCTGAAAAGTTCTGAAAAAAATCTCTGGACAGATGAAACCAAGATTAAGTTGTTACAGAGTGATGGGAAGAGGAAAGTATGGAGAAGGAGAAACGGCTCATGAGCCGAAGCACACCACATTATCTGTCAAACATGGTGGAGGCAATGCTATGGTATGGTCATGCATGGCTGTCAGTGGAACCGGTTCACTAGTGTTTATTGATGATGTGACTGCTGATAGAAGAAGCAGGATAAACTCTGAAGTGTACAGGGCTATACACTCCTCCACAATGGAAATACAAAAATTCTTATGGACCTAACTGTATAAATGTATTAATCAGACAGTAACAGAAAATAATGTGTGAGTTAACACAGATCTAAATCTAGGCTATTCTTATGACTTTAAGTATGCTTTATTATGAATTCACTTAAACTGAAATAAAAATGAAAGATGCTGGTTTAGCTGCTTGTCTTTTGAGGATGTTATTGGCATCTGAAAACATGTTGGCTTGAGGAGTGTCAGGCCTCTTAGGCATTTTATGTTGAATTTATTATCTGAATTATATGGGGTGGTTCAGATCTCACTGGAATATCACTCTACTTCAAGTTATCTAGTGAAACTGGTGTATGGGGCCTTTCTTACATCACACAACAGCTGTCAGCCGTAGAATTGAACATTTGTATTTCAAAATTATTTAGCTGTTTGGGTTTTTTTTCTTGATCTTTGATTAACGACTGAGTGCATTTTGCTTCAACCCGGTAGCCAACAGCATACAGTCCTATCAAGCTTCTGGAAGTCATAAAGTATGTAATCATATTGTCAAAACAAATATAGATGCTTCTGTGCAATGTTACAATTACACAGTTAACACCCTGTCATACCCCATGGCATATATGAAAATGCAAATCAAGAAAAATGAGTCACGTTGTAAATAAGATTTGGAAGTTCATTAGGGAATAAACAGCTAAGATGGCAAATCATGTGTTAATTTTCACATCACATAAAACTTTTCGTTTTTTTCAGTGTAGTAACAAAGGGGTTTTGGACCATAGCTGGAAAGGTACTGGTCTGTTTAAAAAGTGGACACCCTAATTGCATTATCTTAGCTTTTTTTAAAACAGATTTTTAGTGGTTTGTTTTTGTAGCTTTAGGTTTGATGTTCACGAGCAAAAGTGCATTTTGCTGATGCCCCATTTAAACCTGCTCTTTCCTTTTAAGAAAGTAAACCCTGTAGGAATTAATTTAATTTAAGTTTCCAGTTAATGTTAGAGTTTTCTGACTTGTGACGGAACATTATTGTCTGCTATTACAGCACAATGTCCTTTTTAAATGAAATAGTTTTATCAGTTCAACTATATGAAAAATCCCCAGTATTGCTCCAGGGTTGATTCACTATGAAATAATCACATAGCGCCGTGATGGTCAATAATTCAGTACGCCTCTGAATGTCATGTGGGCTGTGTTTATGGATGTGAGTCTGACATGTTGTGGCCTTTGTCCATCTCCTCTCTGAGCAGCCGACTTATATTATGCATGTGCATACATTCGTTGTGAGTTATTACTCGTTGTGTGTTTGTGTGTGTTTGGTTAATGGTTGTTTAAATAGATGTGGAAGCCACATCCTCTGTCCTCAGTCATCTCCTGCACTCTGAAAACACACACATAGACACATGCGTGTGCGCGCACACACAAAGAGCAGCAGTGTGTATAGGGAATCATTAGCTAAAGTGATGCAAGTTTAGCTATCATGAATCACAGTGGCGTCATATCGACAGGCCACAGCCAGCAAGGAATCTGAAATGTGTGTGTGTGTGTGTGTCTTTGTGTGTGTAAGTATGCCTGTCTATGTAAGGATTACCAGTATTTTGAGCTGGCAGCAAGCCCAGCCTTCCTCCCCTTTTCCCCATTTTTCTCTGTCCTCATCTCTGCCACTGGGGTTTCCCCTGATGATATTCCCTGGAGGAAACTTAATTTGCTCTCTCCCAGTCATCATTCCTCCTTCCCATTTGCTCCCCATCTTGTCCACCACCAGTGTCTTCCCTGTTTTAGGTGCCACAGAGTGACACATACATTACCTATTCTCCCTCCTTTGTTTTATAAACAGCAGTCCTCAGGGCCTGAGGCTGAACTTGATCATACTTCAGCAGTCAGGATGCTGTTAACTTGTGCTGGGTTTGTGCAGCAGGATAGCAGCAGTTGCTAAGTAGTCTGTGTAATGCCAAGAGTGCAAGCTTGCCTGTTTTCACGACTTGTAAACTATGTGCACTGAAAATGTGAAGCTTCAACACACATCTGATTTCTCTCTTACTCTCCCATGAATACTTCCACCATTGCATTGTCTTCTCATCCATCGTTCTCCTCTTCATCATTCTCTCTGCTAGATCCCTCCCTCCCTCAGTAATATCTCTCACAGTGTACTTGTGATGATGGATGGAGATCTAGGAACAGTGAAGCAGACTTCACATCCATCACAAACTCAACAGCAGGATAGTTAACTGCATCACTTTTTTTTATTGGCACTTCTCTCTAGAGTTCAGCCATAGTGTGGTGGTTCTGGCTTCTAGTCCTTGTGTCTCCTCAAGGTTTTTAACCTGATCACAGCAAGGTACAGCGGGGAAAACCTATTTTTGATTGCCAGAACTGGGCAAAGGTGTCTCTTTCCTGCCATATATGTGCAGTTCAGGTCCTCAGTACCACAAAAACCAGGGGAAATATCTACATCATGGACACCTTATGGGGAATTTCTTCAAATTTGCCACAGAAGTTCACTTAAACTCAAGGATGAACTGATCATAATTTGGTGGTCAAAACTAAAGGTCCCTGTCACCTCATGAAACATGTTTTTGGTCAGAAATTAATGTGCTGCTTATTAAAAATTCTAGATCAACTGTGCAATATTCTCCAAAGACACTTAGTACATGTAATATACGAGTCTGGAGTGACTTTTTAAAATGCCTCTTGACTGATTGGCAGGAAGAACTGCAAGATGCTGATATTAGTTCCTTTTCCTCTCCCCCAGCTCCATCGAGTCCTGTGGACCTCGGCCCCACCCTTGGCTTGAAGAAGTCAAGTTCGTTGGAGAGTCTCCAGACGGCCATGTCAGAGGTTAACAGAAAAAATGAACTCCTCCCATTCCACCGCCCTCGCCCAAATATGGTGAGGGGAAGAGGCTGCAACGAGAGCTTCCGAGCAGCTATTGATAAATCCTATGATGGGCCAGCTGAAGATGATGATGGTAAGCGAGATGAGGAGGGTGTCGGTGTAATAAGTTAGGGGCTGCGTCTATAAATTTGTGTGCAGCTCAGATTTGCTTCAAGAAAGTGTGATGCATTTAATTCTGTGTAACTCTCACTGCTTAGTGAAGAAGATGATTCTGCACACTGAAACTTTCAAGTATGTTTCACTTCGGTTGCACACCAATAACTCATTAATGAGTGAGAAGTGTCTAGAAGATATATTGATGATACATTGTTGTTCATTCATCTACACTTCATATGTTACTACTTCAAAATTACAGAGATTTTTATCTGCAAATCTTCAATCTGATCACTGACATATATCTTCAGCACCTTCAGATTGAGTTTTTTAACACAATGATTGATGACTACTCAGCTTACTTCCATGTGCAAGGTGTTCCCCAATTACATTTTCTCAAGTAAAGTGTGACAGGGGCTTTGCAACAAGCACCTAATGCCTCAAAATATCAGTACATATTCCATTCCCAGCTGTGTTATTAGCAGCAAACTCTTATCAGTCACCACCAGAGTAATGAGTCGGGCTGTTTCAGATCACTACACTCACACAGGATAGGACTAATAGGGCATGTCAGCACCACACACACACACACACACACACACACACACACAGTGGCCACATCTGTCACTATCTTTCTAAATGTTCAACACTTCCAGAGCTGCAGTTAATCGACACAGAGCAGTTCTCCAAAGTGCACTGAATCTGTCTTTCATTCCTCTCCTGTGTGCCTCTCTTTGTCTGTTGTAGACAGTTTTGCTTGTGCTTAAATCATTTCAGTGTCAAATGTAAATGCTTATCAACCACTGCCTGTCTGAGGTGAGTTTGGACTTTTTAGCCCCAGAGTACTGTTTGTTAGAAAGGCAAACACTGTTAATATTTTGACAGTCTAAATGAAAGTTATTTTTCCATAGTTAATGTGCAGCAGATGCATTGTGTGGGGTCCTGAGCTGAATCCAGCTAATACCACAAGAGAACAGTGTGTCACAGTTTGGTTGAACCTGTTAAATTCTAATTTACAAAAAGTTGTGATCTGTGCACATTTTCTGAAACAGTAAAAACTTCTCTCACAAAATTTGCTGTTGTCCAAATTCTGTGAACAAACCTAACGTGGAAAATAAAACATTTGTGAGCGAACTGATTTAAAAATCCACATATGTACATTTATTAAAGCCAAAAAAAAAAAAAGTTTTACAGAGATCACATCTGCTGCAATTGTGGAGCATGATACTGTGGGTCTGCAGCAAGACAAATATACAAATACACACACGCACACACACATGCACATGCACACTTCCATCCTGCCGTTTGTAATTAATGCTGAAGTGAATACCCAAATAAAATTAAGTCCCATTTGAAGTAATAAATTTGGCTTGGTTAGCTTATGAAATCTGACAAGTAGTCTATAATTTCTGCATGTTTGTGTGTTTGTGTTGTGTCTCAGACCTCCATGTGTCCAAGACGTAATGAGGCATCACAGTTTACTTTTTGAAGAGTTAATTAACTCTATGCAAAGTTGACAAATGCACTGTAGAGAAAGTATAAAAATCTAAACTGTATCTGACATTTTGCACGAGTAATTTTCATTTATGCACATTGTTGCTTCATGCATTTGTTTGCTTGTGTTTCTTTTCTACCTCATATGTGGTCTTGATCCTATTTGTGATGCAGTATGTGAACACCAAGCGAAAGTCCAAAGTTTTCACTCTTTACTTTCTTTACTTTTTTACATTTCCTAAAATTTCAAAACCTCTAGATTAACATGCAAGGACAGATTTCATGTATCCATCTTTGTTTGTTTTCTATGAATTTAAGATGTCAAACTGTGTCTGTTTTTTAAGTTATTGTGTTTTAGTAACAATGTAAATAGTTATTCACTTGTTTGTAAATGATTCAACTTGATAGAATCTCCACTACTTTTACAAGAAACCATCACACAACGTCATCGCCACAACCTAAACGTGGAAAGGTTTAGCATCACCAAGGAGGCAAATTTGGCTGGCTGACTGGCTAAGGTTGCACCCCCAGGATTTGGGGCAGAATGGTGCACTGTTTATTTGCAGTTTATGCATCAGAAACTGTTGAATAAACTACATTTTTTGGAAATAGCCTGCAGCTTTTCCTCTGCTGCATCACATTTGATCAGGCTGTGAGGTTTAGCTGATGATACTTGATGTTAAAGCTAAAAGTTTAGTCCCCCCTGTCTTTGGTGATCTCTCTTACAGAGCATTCCTTCATGTCAGGTTGATCATCTAGATTTTTTGGTTTTATTGAATTAAATCCAACAAAGTTATGAAACTGGAAAAAATACAAAGTAGTTGTTTTACTAATACTTTTTATACTCTTTAAAACATTATTTTCTTTTCTCCATACAGATGATGGTACAGAGCCCAGTTCAGGTCGGGACACGCCTGCAAGTAGTTCCTCTCGCCAGGGAGTTGGTGACCAGATCGAGGAGAAAGGCAAAAAAGAAAAGAAAAAGAAGGCAAAAATAAAGAAGAAAGAAAAGAGCAAGGGGAAAGGAAAAGAGAAAAAGAAGGCAGAGGAGCCAGAGGAGACGGAAAAGAAGAGCAAGAAAATAGGCTTCGGCCTGCTGAGGTGAGTGGATTTTAAAATGAGTGCATGGTGTTGTCTTTCACACCTTAACTACAAACGCATTATAGCTGACTGTCTGGAGAAAAAAATTCTGTTAATTTTTTAAACAGAAGCTATAAAAGCCAGGAATCCATGGGGTGGGAAAAGGTCTCCCCACTACTGCTGTGAATCGCTGCTGTCAAGCACTGACCACACGGCAAATATCAAAGCTTTTAAATAATTTCTCACAGAGCTGTGATTTCCAAAATGAACATCAAAACACTAATTAGAGGACCAGATTTGATTTCAGTCTTTTGTTTTAATGTGTTGCTGGCATCAATTTCACAGTGAGCATATACCTTAAAACCAAATCTCAGTTTCAACATTTGATGTGTAGTCTCACACACTTTCATGGAAATGTGGTTGTACTTGGCTCTGTAGCAGCAAGGCTCACCTGAGCCAGCCCACAACTCTCTGCTCCACTTTGCTGTGCCTCAGTGAATAAAGTTTAGTGTGTTTGCTGAGACGAGAGCGAAATCTGTGTGTCTTTCTCATTTGTACTTTCTGATATCAGCGCTTTTTACCGTTTGCTGATCACTTTTTAGCTGTATTCAAACTCTGTTAAGTCACCGATAAGCAATCCCAAACTTTTCTGCTGCTGCTGCTGCTTGATGTACTCTCTCCTAGAAGGAACCCTGCCAAAGCATAGATGAAAACTCCTGTCCTCTCAGAGGCCATAAACCATCAGCTGTAGCAATTTTCATTGTTCACATTTTTTTGTTTTTTACATGAGGGACACTTATAATAAGATCAGGTCATCTTTTGTATCAATGCCATAAGCAGAATTCATTTGACAACAATGTTTTCTTTGTTTATTGTCAGAAAATCATCACATATGTGTACATTTTATCTGCATTCATACTATATTGGACAAAACATGAACACTGAGGTCTTTTTTTCCCCATTCATGAAGCACTGTCATGTGCTCCCTGACACACAAAGACTACTCTAAGAGTGGTGCCCAAATTTCCCTTAAGAGGTACTGAAAATTTTCAGTCAGAACTATTTTGTATGATTAAGTTTGACACTGTATCTTTCAGTGTGAATATAACATATGTAGCATGAATGGGGCAAAGTGTTTCAATGAACAATTTACTATACTTTCTACCTTAACTGCTAACTACTATCATTTTTATTTCCACTGTGGTTCTGAAGTGGGATTTCACATGACCGTTACGTAGATACAGATCTTAGGATAAACACCAGCATGCAATTTGATCTACAAAATAGAGCCGCAGCCTTTCAAAATGCACTCACAAAAGCAGTCTGTGTGAACTAGAACACAGAAAAGCACTTCCAGATTTCAAAGTCCCATTTTATCACAATGATTATATCTCAAAATTGCATGTTATTTAAAGTGCAATATTAGGCAGTTAGACTAATATGCACTAATTTTATGTAATTGAATAGGTTTGATTCTCTTTCTTTGAAAGTTGCCACCTTTTTCTACCTTTTTTCCCCCCATTCTCATTTCAGTCAGCTTTGTTTCTCTCATTCCTACACTATTTAATCATTAGGAAATAAATTTTTATGATGCAGAGATATATTTCCTTTCATTGTGTTAAAATTCTATCTTTGTTATTCAGTGGACTCTGTAAATGGCTCAGTCTAAGTCTGTTTATAATTATGTCAAATCGTTTTTATTTTTCACTAAAAGAGAAACAGGTGTCCAAGTGTGAGGATGACTAGCTGGAGTATGCAGTGTGTACTGTGCAGTGTTTGCTTTTAGATCTACCTTACTGTGTATCCACCTGTCTGCTCTTTGTCAGTTCCTCCTTACGTGTCAACCTTTAAGCCACGTAAACTCATCATTGCACAAAGTTCAGCTAAAATGTGCTTAGCCTAATGCTGCAGTCCTCCAGCCCTCAAAAGACAAAGAGACCTTGTAACATGGAACAAAATTCCTGATAACTCAACAGAGATGAACAGGGTTTGAGTTTGATGAAAAGTTGATTTCCCCAAATTTTTAAAGACATTCATTGACCTTGCTAGCAGTATGTTTTATTGTCAGCTGTTTGTCAGTAGTAAAACTGTAAGGTCTGTGATTCATTCTCAATGTTTTTTTGGAGACTTTGTTGCTAAGTTTTCAAAGTTTTCAAATTAAATATTGTGATGCTGTGAGGACCATGAATAAAATTACATTTCAAGAGCAAATAATAGGAAGTGTGTGTACACGAAAAGTTAGAAAATGGGTCTTTTTTTGTCTGAACTCTCTTACGCAAGCTTTCTTGTAATTTCTTTAAGTTGTCTTCAGGAAGGTTCTCCAGGCTTCTTGAAGGACATTCAGAACTCTTCTTTGAATGTTGGCTTCATTTTGTTCCATTCTCTGTTGAGTTGATCTCACACTGCTTCAATAAGGTTGAGGTCCGGGCTCTGGGGAGGCCAATCAATGACCGATAGTGTTCTATTTTGTGTTTTGCATTTTTTGTTGTGTTTCGTTTACTGCATTGGCAATGTGTTTGGAATCACTGTGTTATGCTGAAAAAGGAAACCATTACCAATAAGATGCTTTCCAGATGGATCATGCATGGTGGATCAAAATCTGATGGTACTTTTTTTTTTTTTCATTTTGTTTGTGCTAATAAATAAACGCTGCTGCCTGTAAGCTGCAATCACTGATACAATGTTATTCTGTATTTTTTTCCTATATTGTAAGAAATATTATTGGAAATTTCCTTGAAATATTTTATTGAAATCTTAATTATGAGGCTATATTACACACACACACACACATATATGTACACATCTATTTTTATTCATAATTTTATACTGTTTATACTGTATTTATTTATTGCAAATTCTTTTATTTATATTTTTGTATTTTTGTGAATAGTTAGATTGCTTTCCTTGCTTTCTTTGCATTGAATGGGACAGCATAGAATTTCGTTGTGCATTTGGCATAATGACAATAAAAGATTCTGATTCTGATATTGCCAACCCCCAGATTCAACTAAAGCAATGGTACCAGATAATGTATTTTGTAAAAAGGCTGATAGTAACAAAGTGCCTAAAGATACAATTTAAAATGGGTTCTTTCCTAAGTTGTTTGTTGTGTAGACACAACACTGGTTCATCTCTTGAGTAACAGTTTATCCGGAAAGTATTCACTGTGCTTCACTTGTTCCAAATTTTGTCATGTTACAGCCTTATTCCAAAATGGATGAAATTCATTTTTCACCTCAAAGTGGTCCCGAAGCCACTCCTTTGTTATCTTGGCTGTGTTCAAGAGTTCAGTCTTTGTTTTATCAGAACAGAGAATTTTGTTTCTCATGGTCTGAGAGTCCTTCAGGTGCCTTTTGGCAAACTCCAGGTGGGCTGTCATGTGCCTTTTACCAAGGAGTGGTTTCCGTCTGGCCGCTCTACCATACAGGCCTGATTGGTGGAGTGCTGCAGTTGTCCTTCTGAAAGGTTCTTCTCTTTCCACAGAGCAATGCTGGAGCTCTGTCAGAGTGACCATCGGGTTCTTGGTCACCTCCCTGACTAAGGGCTTTCTTCCCTGATCGCTCAGATTAGGCAGCCAGCTCTAAGAAGAGTCCTAGTGGTTCCAAACTTCTTTGGACTTCATGGCTTGATTTGTGCTCTGACATGCACTGTCAACTATGGGACCTTATATAGACAGGTGTGTGCCTTTCCAAATCATGTCCAATCAACTGAATTTACCACAGATGGACTCCAGTCAAGTTGTAGAAACATCTGACAGATGATCAGTGGAAACAGGATGCACCTGAGCTCAACTGTAAGTGTCATGGCAAAGGCAGTGAATACTTCTGTACATGTTATATTTTTGTTTTTTATTTTTAATAAATTTGCAAGAATTTCAAGCAGTCTTTTTTCATTTTGTCATTATGGGGTATTGTGTAGAATTTTGAGGTGAAAAATGAATGTAATACATTTTGGAATAAGGCTGTAACATGACAAAATGTGGAACAAGTGCAAATACTTTCCAGATGCACTGTAGGTGCCTTTTTATGCTTGAATGGTTAGTGTTAAGTGGCTTAACAAACAAAAAAAACCAAAAAACATTTGTCTGAGAATGGTCAGGTACAACGACTGGACTGAAAATGAGTGAAAAACAAAGAAAAACTTTGAAAGACCTTCAGAAAGCCTGGAAAACTGTAGTTCAAGACCACTTAAAAATACAAGAAAGTCTGGTTCCTTGGAAGCAGGCTGAGTGGAATGAGGGGTGGTTCAAGACTTTTGCACAGCACTGTATGTTTATGCAAGCCTGTGTTACCTGTTGCACAGGCCTTAGAACTGAATCTTTGCTTTGGATTTGAGATGAAATTGAGATTTCAGTTACGTTGTTTAAGCAAACCTGTTATCAAAATAATTGCTGTGTTCATTTGTCATTCATACCAAAATATTTGTATGATGATCACTTTTTTGGCTTGACTAAAATTGTCCAGCCACAACAAAAGACATGTACAAGCATTTATGACTTTTTACCAAATACATACAAATAAGGCTAGGCATAGATAACTATCAAGCATAAATCATGCTTATATAAATGATATAACCAATGGATAATTGAAGACAAAATGTAATATACAGTGGGGCAAAAAAGTATTTAGTCAGCCACCAATTGTGCAAGTTCTCCCACTTAAAAAGATGAGAGAGGCCTGTAATTTTCATCATAGGTATACCTCAACTAT
>VUQS01033778.1:8331-35213 GCA_015108495.1 Heterochromis multidens
TATAATATCCTGTTATTTTTCTTTTTGTTTTCTGTTTTCCATGATTATATTGTATTATGGGAAATTCAATTAAATTCAGTTTTATTTATATAGCACCAAATCACAACAACAGTCGCCTCAAGGTGCTTTATATTGTAAAGTAAAGACCCAACAATAATAGAGAGAAAACCCCAACAATCAGACGACCCCCTATGAGCAAGCACATGGTGACAATGGGACGGAAAAACTAAAATCAACTGGGATCTGCTGTGGTGGTCTAGTGAAGGAAAATTAGAACTTATCTTGAGAGCTTGTGAGTTTCTTTGTGGGGTGACTGCAGTTAGCTAACCTGTGTATCTGTGCTGCTGTGTCTCTAAAATTCACAGCTCAGCATACCAACATACAATTCCTGATTTTGAATTGAGGCAAAGGAAAGGAAAAAAATAAACTTAACAAGAATAATATTTGTTCCTTTCATAAATATTAAAGTCTGGTAAAATTTAGGACCCCTGAACCTGGACTCCTCCTGCTGCTGTCTAACAAATGATTAACAGTAAAACACTGACTCAGTTGAGATGACTCAGTTGTACGAAGCAGAGTTTGCTTCTTATTCCTCTCTTTCTGTCAGCAAAAACTCATAATTGTGAATAAGTAATGACATTACAGATGCTGTGCGTAACTGTGCACAACTTCCTTTCTTTGCACATATGGATCTTGTGAAGCTGGAATGAACAGAGCCTCAGCTCCTGTTAATGTTTTGTCCACCCAGGAATAGCTGATATTAACCTGAGTTTCATGCAGACAGGTAAGACATGCATCTGTTTGCCTCTGGCAACTCAAGCACAGAAACTGCATTTGAAAATACCTGCCACCTCAGAAAACAAGCAATCCTTTAATGATCACCCTCCTCTGCGGTTTGCCAGATGCTGCAGTAGCTGCCATTAACACATAACCTGTGAAAGGATGTGTTTTGAATATTGTGTGATATTATTTTCTCCTTTGAGCGAGAATCTTCAGCTGGAAAGAATTCAAGGCAGCCGCAGACAAAGAAAAATGAACTTGTATGACATTATTATGTATGAAACTGCCAATCACATTTATTTATCCATAAACTGAAGGTGCCAGGAACACTATTCTGGATCATTACAGCCCACTTTAACCCCTGAGCACATGCCCATCCCCACTCAAACCTGTAGCATGTGGTGCTAGAAAAGTGAGCAAAACAGAGCTACTTTACTCAGTGTGGCGTCCGGGACAGTTTTTTAGCTCAGAAAGTTCTCAAACACAGGAATCAGACTTCCACACTGATGCTTTGTTCTACCATGTTACAATGCCAGCTCTCTAAGTCATTGTACCACATTTCTGTGTTCAACCCTCAATGCTAGCTTGATACAACAAAAGGGAAAACAGGCATCACCCCGTGGCTCTGTTCAGCTACAGCTTCATTATTTACCAGGTTGAATTCTCAGGACGGCAGACCACTAAGTTAGCAAAATAAAGCACAAAACAGAGAATATTTGGCCAGTCACAAATAGTCCAATCATCCATACATATTAGGGCCTAAAATCATTGCTCACTTTATCAGCTGATCTTTTGACCCTTTTTCACCATCCAACCTTTTGGCAGTTTCAATGAGATCACAATTCTTTAACTTTTGTCTAACATGATGTATTAACTCAGTCTCGCATCACATCTAAACTGGAGGCCTGCAGGTGGAAAATACCCTCAGATGACTGATCAAATGAATTGGATACACCCCACTTAAATGGACCGTTTAAAAGAATTAGGCACGCCATGATCACAAGCACTACATGGAATGGGCAATTAATTCCTCATATGTCTCTGCAAAATAAAAGAACAAACTAAGTTAATTTGTAAAATATTGAATTAACTGATCAATTAACGGCTTGTACTGTTTAAAATTTCACTAAAAGTTAATGACCTCACACCTGAATTCTATTGTTTGCACACATGCTAAGCCACATGGCAGCACTGCCCTCTGCTGGACTATACAGCTCATTGCAAGTATGCACAGGCTCAATCGTATCAGTGTTGCACCACATGATGGTGCATTTTAAAGAGATGACAGCAGTAATCTAATGAAACCAGGGAGAAGGTTCAGTGTTTGCTAAGTACAAGCAGCAGCCCTGAAGAGCCATCTTCTTATCTCAGGAGCTCTCTGTAGAGTCTAATTGTGTTAATGTGTGAGCTCATGTTCAGATCAATGGCCACATAGTGACACTTGTCTTTCCAAAAGAGCACACGAAGCAACACAGACACAAATGTAATATCAGGCCCGTTTAATGGAGGCAGCAGCGTCAGATTGCAACAACATCCCCCTGATGCTCCCCCCTGTGCTTCTAAGGCATGAAATCTTAGAAGCTCAATAAGAAAATGACAAAAGGAAATCCAAAATTTGACCAAATTTCTGAATGATTTCCTTTATTTTCAGAGGGTTCATTTTACTACACAGATTTCACTGATCTCGTGTCCAGTGAACAACTTGCAGATAATTGCTCCAGGGTACTTTGAGATCAATACTGTACCAACATAACCGTCAGTATTGGAAAGCTTGCTGCATCAATCTGCCTATAACAGAGAGCCATTTCCTGCCCTGCTCTTCTTTGTATGGAAAGAGTAAGCCAGTAAAGGCAGATTTTCCTCTCATTGTACTGTCCTGGAAAATTTGAGGCATTTTTTTTGCGAAAAAAAAAAGAAAAAGAAAAAAGGCAGTACCCGAGCTGTTTATTGAAGTTTTTGTGAAATCGTTTCAGAGCCCAATGGAGCCGTGAGCCTGAGTGGATTGTGGGGAGTCTATGGATATCCTCTGGGGAAAGAAAGGCAAGCACCTCGCCCTGGATGTAACATCAGGACAGACCGCCTGCAATGGTAGATGATGGTAAGGGGATGGTGGTCACAGGGTTCTCTTGAGGAGGTGGAGATAATGTAGGAGGGTGGGTAGATGGTTGTTGAATCTGTATCGCTGCATTTTACTGGGTTCTCTGGTCGAATTTTTGCCAGCTTCTCCTTCAGATTTCTAAAGGATTTGTGAATTTTCAATGTAACTTATTGTTGATTCTTCAAAAGTACAGACAAAAGGACTCGATCCAGAATTTGAAGGTAGGTGTTTGTTTACTTGTTTACTCCTTTTCTGGGTGTGGACACGTTTCCAGTGGGGAACGAAGCTGTTTATATTCAGGAGAACAAAAATGTGTTGACATGACGTCTTTGAAATCGCTGATTACAACATTAACCTCCTGGTGAAAGTTATGTGCATTTTTTGTGACACAAAGACTGTTTTGCTCATTACAGAATCTTGTAAATGTATTATAATATGATTAGTAACTTTCCTGTATGAGATAGAGACACATCCTCCCTTCCAGATTGATTTTTATTCCACATTGCTTCCATACAGTCATCCAGGAGGTCATGCCAGGGAGCCCAGAGAACATCCCCCTGGGAGAGTGCACACTCTCTCAGTCCAGGGACCAGCTCACGCCCCCGAGCCGCACTGAGAGCACCGTGTTCAGCCTGTCCCGCACTGAATCCGTCTGGACTACAGAGAATTCCCCGAAGAAGTCTGAAGTCTTTTGGTTCCCCATCCACCTCATGTCCACCGGGGGCAGTTTCCTGGCATGTGGCATCATCATCAGCGGCCTGTACTTCGCCGGCCACTGCCGGAAAGTCACCAACATCCTGGGACCAGCCCTGCTGTCCATTGGATTGATGGTTTTTGTGGTGGGTGTGGTCCTGATTCCTATTACCAAAGAGAACAGGAAGCGGTCAAAAATGAAGAAGCCCCTCAGTTACTACAGGCCTCCAGTATTTAATCTGTGATGGCTCGGGTGATGATGGTTTTCAACAAAACTTTCTGTTTGGACATATATCAGAAGAAACTTGAAGAGGACACTGAAATGAAGCTAATATTTTCAGCTCTGTGGAAAATGATTATTAAAAGACTGTGTGGTAACCTTAATGTTTATCTCTCTGGATTGACGACACCATCTCAGTCTCAAGTGTGCATGACAACATTTCATTAATAACCGTGGCTGTTGAAAACAAGATGAGAGCGTATGGACAGGAATGTGCTGCAGAAATGCAATTATTTACACTTTCACAAACACTTCAGCAAGAAGATACAAGACCGTAAAGTGTCCTTGTGAATATTTGCAACAAAAAATGAATTAAAATAAAAAATTATGCAATTTAACAAATGATTATGCAAGAACTGACTATGTCTGTTCTTGCATAACTTGAAGTTGTGACATCTTATAATTGTCACTTTCTGGTTTACTGTGTTCAGCTGCATGTGGCTGCAAGTCTTTGTTGAAATGAACCACAAGGAAGGATGATTTGAATCTAAATGTATTCATCCTTGAATTATGTAAAGAGTGATGATTTGACTAGTGTGACCCGAAAGCACATTTACATAAGATTTCAATATTAGGTATCTGCCAATTTAAAGTAACCCCTTCACAACTGGATTCCATTGTAATGTGCATTAAATATTAATTCCTTCTGTCCATTGAAAATGCAGTCTTTGGGCTAGCAGTGTAGATCATATTTAAAATAACTTGAATCAATATGTGTATATTTACAAAGGATCACATGACTCCTACAGAAAGGAATCACTTGTTCTAATGAATATACAACAATTATCACCACCATTATCACTCCACAGTTCCCCTCTGCTCTGTGAAGCATTTTAGCCTCTTTAAGGTCTTTGTTTGGTTTACTGTGTTGGTTCACTCACTAAGCTCTCGTTTGTGATCATGGCAGGCAGCTTCAGTGGAAAAAGCTCCAAAGACCTACTGACACCACAGAAAGAGGCTGGGTGAACACAATACAGTCTTTTGCAGCCATGAGACAGGTTTCCAACGAGAACAAAACTAAAAACACTATAAAATTTACACGCTACATGTAACATATGATTACATTAAATTGAAATGCAGAAACAGCAGATCATAATCTAAAATAATTCAGTGACTCAAAAAAGATGAAAATGTTAGAGAAACTCTGAATATTTAGTTAGCAAAAAACGTTTAATTTAGCACTCTTTCCTCTATTTAATTAGGAATATTTGAATGTACAGTATTGATAATGATGCTCTGTGTCTGCTGGATTTGTAACAATGCAATATCTGGAGTTATTTATGCAAGTTGTTAACGTGTCAATCTGCTGCCTCCAGGCGGCCAATAAATAAATAAATAAATTTTTAACTACTTAATTTTACATTTTTGCATACAAAAATCTGGCACAAGACCAGCAACGTATCACAAATAAAAGTTAAACTTTTAAAAATACTAATTTACACACACGCACATTTAACCTTTGTGGTACTGATAACTGCATCCTTCAGTAATCAACATGAATAAAGTCTAAATGTACAAAATAACAATGAAACAAGTAAGCTATTCCTGGTATGTAGAAAGAAAAGAAGTGCGACTTAAATCCGAACACAAATGAATTTATCATGACAAAAATCTATTTGCAGATTTTTTTACTACGGAGAAACTGAATATTCTTACAAGTTATGATGACATTAACTTAATCAGTTTACTACAGTTTTATACTGAGATCATTAGTTAAGATTTTAAGACATTTATAAATTATCCTCTGATCTAATGAGAGTTTAATCTGCATTTTATTTGCAATCAAAGGATCACTGCGATCATTTTTAAAGTAAAACTTCCAAAAAATGTGTGGTTCCTGATCTTCAAAGGTGTTTACCTTTGATATTAAATTAAATATCTTTTGGTTTTAGACTGGTGTTGTCCAACAAAATAAGATATTTGAATATGTAACTCTTTTATGGAAAAGAACAGATTAATCCATGCTGATAATAATCATTAGTCACAGGCCAAAAACATGCAGTTATAAAAACAATAGTCTTAATTCATTTAAATTAGTGCCTTTAGCTTATACTAGTTTTTTAAGTTTGCTTAACTTTATTGAGTTATTGCTACTTTTGGCCCTTATACTGAGGAGTTGTGCATACTTTTTTTAATATAGTACAGAACAGCTCTGCAATGATAAGTGCAAAGACTCACAAGACTTTTATTGTTTAATTTCAAATCAAATTTAGTCGTTTTTTGATCATTATTTCAGTTATGGTGCATTTACTTTTTGATTCTTGTGAATATGTAATGCAGTTCCCAGTGTTTATGTGGCCAAATACAGAGTAAAGGTTTAGCTATTATTACAGTGCAGTGTATGGAGCACAGCAATGCAACAGAAAGTGAGAGCTCTGTCTATTAAAACATGATGTAAATAACTGTAAACACACCATGACTGAAATTATGATCACATCACTACTAAACGTTAACCATCCCTGCTGTGCACGCCAGTTTAGAAGTGTTCCACATTTAGAAAAATCTAGTAAAGATGTACATTTATACTTCTCACAATGCGAGCGAAAAGTACAAAAAACTTAATATAAGTCAGCTTGAAAAACCTTTATAAATTTAATTGCACCACTTTAAATTAAATAAGGACATTGTTTGCTTTTACTAACTACTAATTGAAAATGAAAATGACCGGTTTAGTTAACAAATATGGTTCAAACAACCACAACATTTTTTTTTAAAAAGGACAGATTCAGCCTGCATGAAAAAATCAAAGACATAAAAACTTGTGCTTTAACACATCTGAAGAAGTTATCATCCAGCATCAGCACTGTAAATACCTGCTTCTTCCTGATATTCACGGGCACTGGAGAACATTCAGGAAAACATACATCACGATGCATACATGTGTATAATTTGACAGGCAAATATTATGCTAAAAAGTCCTGTGAGTCCTGCGTCATTTGCATTTCACAAACCAGCCTGTAAGATTCTGGACAGGAACCACAATTTTGGATCCTTCACTGGCTTTGTATAGAAAACTAAATCTGCCTAAATGTGCTCCTCTTTTCTGCTTCCTCCATCTCCTCAACCGTAACCATGGTGCAGACGGCTGCCCCTCCCTGAACCTGGTTCTGCCAGAGATCTCTTCATGTAAAAGGGCAGTTCTTCCTCCCCACCACAGCTGAGCGCTTACTCATAAGGGCATCTTCTGACATAAGGGGGTCTCTATCTAATATTTTAGGATCTACTTACAGTGGAAAGTGCCTTGAGATGACTGTTGTTGTGAAGTGGTACTATAAAAATAAAATTGAATGGAAATATTCTGGGATTTTGGATTGTTCTGTGGCTTTGTATAGGAAAAACAAGCAAACTGGAGTGTGCATATGTGTGTGTGTATTTTGTGTGTACACTGGAGACACCTGCGGGAAAACCTTGGTTTATTTTTACTTTAAGGCGGGGCGTCTCTCCACAGGTACGCAGCCTCAGCTCAGGTATAAAGGATGAAGCAACTTGCCGTTATACAAGCTTAAAGCGGCTGTAATCTTCCAAGATGGATGTGATCAAGTGCGTAGGAAACTGCTGGTTTATATTTTTGATCGCCCTCGCATTTGACGTTATCGGTGTGGTCCTGCTTTTCATCGGGATCTTCGCCGACCTGCGCATCAACGGATGCTTTTATGGCGACTTCTTGATCTACTCCGGCTCCCTGATCATCTTCGCCAGCCTGGCCTGCTGGCTCATGTGGTACGTGGGGAACGTCCAGGTGTCGGTGGATGATGGTTTGAAGAAGAGGAACAGCATCGTGCAGCTGGCCAGGAAAATATCCGAGAGGTTAACCCAGAAGCTGAAAGGAGGGGAGGAACGCGTGAAGTGCGTTGAGGATGAGGAGGGCAGCCAGGTGGGATCGAAAAAAGCCAGCCGGGTGACATGGGGCAGATCTACCGCTTACCACAATGAAGGCTATGATTACTCATCGGACACCCCTGAAGTGGATAAGAAAGTGGTCAACAATGACACGAACTGACTTCATGATGAGTATCTTCATGTTAAAATGCCCATCCGGCTGCTTAATTGTGCCTCTTTCTGGAGCCTTCTGTACAGTATGTAGAGAAAGAAGGATGATGCTACTGCAGATTATGTTCAAACCTAGATGGACATTATGACTAGACCTGTGTCACAAAATGTTTAAACAGGCTTTAGTTAAACATTTTAGAAATACTGAGGCACAAGGCCCAGAATGCACCCCACCTTTTTTACTCTATTCTTTCTCTGCTTTACTTTTCTGTCTGTAATTTCATATTAATGACTTTGTGCATTTCCTGGAAAGAATTTGTTACCATTTGCAGGGAAATAAGAACGGGCGCCCACTTGAGGCATTCTCAGCTAATCAATTCAAAATGAATTGTGAGTCTTTTCAGTCAGAGCACAGCAGGGCACTTTAACTTGAAAATGCGTTAAAGTAGAAACTTTCTTTGCTCTTCCCAAAAAACTTTTAATAGAAATGATTAGAAATGGTGGATCTATAAGATAAAACATTACCCATTGTGCTGTAACTGCTTCAGGCCCCACAACCTCATTGGCTCCAAACTCTTTAGATTCTTGCAACTATTAGGTTGCAGTAACTTTTAACCAAAGTAATAACAGAAGGACTTTATGAATCACTTTCATTATAACCTAATATTGTGACCCCCATCTTGTTGAGATTTTTATTTATTAGAGTATCTTGTGCTTGTGTTGCACGTTTAATAAGTAAAATTCTGCTTATGCAATATAACGCACAGAATTTAGGAAAACACTGAGGTCAGTAGGGGCCTGAGCAGATTAATACAGCCCTGCTGTTAGAATTCTGGATGCTGAATATTTATTTCTTTTTGCTTTCTTTAACATATATTAACATTCATTTTAACATATATAGTATATTTTGAGTCAACAAAAATCACTCTATCATTTATTTAAGTTTTTTAATCTAATTGTAGAATTAAAATTAGCTGGACAAATGCAGAATAAATCCCCCCCAACTAACCTTGTTTAATCATCTGCACTGCCAAACCTCTGAGCCATAGCTACAATTACAAGGTGAAATGTTTGGTTATTGACAGTCCTCCATTATTTCAGTTTTTCCACTTTTAGCTGCTACTACACACAGTAAAGATAGGTCATGTTTGCTGTTTGCTTTGCTGTCAGTGTAAGACAAACAGTGGTCAGACTGGTTTGACACAGTAGGCTGATGATGGTAAAACAAAGCTAGACAAAGCTCAACAGAGGATTGTGTGACTTAGGGCACTTTATAGCATTCTATATATACAGATATGTATGTTTTGGGATGTATGTAGTATTTCTGATAGTATGTTTATCTATAAATATGTCTGGGAATAGCAACCTCTGTTTGACCCTGAGAAGTTCCACTGATGGCACACCTTATGCAAACGTGAGCTCTGCAGGGTTCAGTTGATCAAGCACTGAAATGGCTTCTGACAAACAGACTCAGTGTGACTGACAGCTCAGCTCACTTTAATCAGAGCCATGGCGTTACAGTAAATAAAGCTGGTTCTATCTCTGCTGTGCACGCTTGCTCTAACAGTAGGCAGGACAGAGAGTCAAAGCCGGGAACGAGAGACAAATAGTGGCAGCATGACTGGTCAAACAAGGTGCTCACAGAGAGTTTCCATTACGTGCATTTTCTCTTTGTGACAGTCACTTTATAATACGTGTCACTATTGTAGGGCTGCACGAACCGTGAAATATTAAATATTTAGGAAATGCTTTAATGCAGTGTATCCACCCTGCAGGGCTGCTCCCACAGTAAATACAAAAGGTAAATAGAGTATATCTCCTGGGATAACGCTCCAGACTCAGTGAGACTGAAGGGATGAGGAGGCGCTGAACAATCTGATAAAAGATGCAACACCTCAAATCACTTTGGTTTCATTAGCTGAACAGAAAGATCAGGGGTCCCTGAATAATTACAGCAAGCTTATCACCGTGTAAACACAAGCTCAGTGGCAGCTGATTATGAAATATATGTGCATAAATCTGTCACACTGGTTTCAGACAATGGGTTGAGGTGTCACAGTAATAACACATGAAAGGTGCAAAACAAGTCAGGTTGTCAGAGGAATGAAGGCATGCTGTGGGGTTTTCATGATTTGTTAATGAGCAAAACCCGTTGTTTTGGTTGGAGACCAGTTTTGCCACCAAGTCTTGTGCTATGAAAGAAATGTAGAGGTGTGCTGGGTGAAAAAAAGAATGCTACCCAAGACAGGAAACGCACTTCTCTTGAGAGTCTTTTCAGTCTTGCCAGGCCTTCAGACTACATCCATCTGCCCATCTCATCTGGCCCGGCTATGGAGAAGAGAAAGTGCAGCACCCTGTTTCTATCACTGGCTTTGATTATAGACATCGTCGGCCTGGTCCTCTTCTTCACCGGGATCTTTGCTCCGTTAAGTTTCTGGGACTTTTTTGTGCTATCTGGACCTTTGCTGATCTTCCTGAGTCTGGTCTTCTGGATATTCTGGTACCTGGGGAACCTCACTGTGTCTGAGGAGGAGCTCAACCTACTGAAACACGACATACTGTGACTACGGTATGAGTGAAGCTGGACTGAGTTGTGTCCAGCCGAGATGCTGGTCTCTTTCCAACTGGTCACATGAGGAGGGGGTGAGCAGGTCAAACTGAACTGATTCTGGGGTTTTCTGGAACACTTTTCTGGAAGATGTGTGTTTACTCCAAATCCAGGAAGGACCAGGAGCACATCTGACTAATCTCAGGAGATAAAGAAAACTCTTCCACCCTTTGACTTCAGGCTAAAAATGACTTTTCGGCACACTGGACAGCACTGATCCCTAGACTTTGATGGAGTGGAAAAAATATTTTACAGCACTTTGATTGTGGCAGGGTGATGCGTTGTGTCTTATTTATGTCATTGTTATTATATATATATGTTGTGAGTTTATATTTATATTTTAACATGACTTTGCACATTCATGTAAGCATTTGAAACTAAACATGCTCTGAGATGACTGACGTGTTTTTGGTGAGGCTGCTCCTCAAACTGGCCAAACTGGTACTGTGGGTTTTTGGTTGGGGTTATTTTAGTGAGATCCACCCAGTGTAAATGCTCTCACACAAAGAAATGTATGTAAGTAAGTAGAGAGGCAAGAAACATGTTCCCTCATGAAACAATGGCACTCCAGCAACTCATTTAAAGTAGTTTACCTTTAAAAAAAAAAGCACAGCCTGAACACTGGATTCAGTTTATGCACCACAACAGTCACTAAAGGGAGTGAAACTAATACTCTTTCTCCACACCCAATTCTTCCCAGCCTTAATCAGCACTCAAGGCTCCATTAGCTCCCTCAGACATGCGAAGTGTTATTAATGTGTCCATTTGGTTCCTGCCCCTGAGAGAGGAAATGGAGAAGAGGCGTAATGGGTCTCTCTCTCTTTGGAAAGAAATGGAAACCCCTCCTGCTCGGCTCCTCCTCTCCCCCTGGGACGCCACCTTCTCAATTACGCTAAAATCCCAAAGTTGTCTAGATTGTATATGTTGCTACAATCTTAATCACAGCCACACATAACACAATCGATAAAAGCGCTTCCCTTGTGATGTGCAGTTTATGAGTGGTGCAATAAGGCTCTAAGACTCAAATTTGGTTAGCACAATATGCGAAAGAATACACAGCTTCAGAGAAGTGCATGTGGTTTTAAAGAGCTTTGTCCAGTATTTTATAGCCATTAGTGGTTGCTACTCTTCCTGGTCTGCAGTGAAAATTTGGCTGACTGTCACTATGGGAAGTATAACAAACATATAGATCAGGAAGGAATACATTTGTCTTTCATATTTCATATTTCCGTCATGGGTTTCTGTAAGGCTTCATTAAATCATCTTGCATCCATAAGTCATGAATTGTAACCTGATGTTTCTATCGTGAGAACTATCAGTTACTGAAAATATCCATTGTGTATGAATGTATTGTAAGATAAACATCAGCCCATTAGGAAGCCTATTTTGATATGCTGAACTCTATGAATGCTGTTATTAATAAGCAGATAAATGTTTGTGTCGGCTGTGGGCAGATAAATCTTTCTTTTGGCAGGTGATGAAGTGATCATAATGTGTTTATTATTCTGCTTCTTCAGCCTAACAGCTTAAAATGGCTGTTGACCTCATGATGTCATCATTTCAGCACTAGGGAAGGTGTATGTCTCCCTCCAGTGGCCGGTGCTGTTTATGTTACTGATTACTGAGTGGTTTGTGTGAGAATTTTGACACTACTACAAAATGGAAAAGAGAAGAAGAAATAAAACCACAAGACCTCATTTTAGGGAGAAAGGGACAGTGGATTGTATTTGATTCTAATTAAATGTGAGTGCCGTGAGTTTGAGGAATTGGCCAAACTGTTCTCTTCAAATGCTCAATCTGTCTGCTGAAAGTTATATTCTTGTTTGACGTGATATACAGCCTACAAATATATGCAATTAAAGGAATGAATCACTAAAACTTTTTAAATTATTGCACAGAAAAAAAGGTGTAGATTTACATTAACTATACAGTTAAATTACATTTTTAAAGTTACAGTTAATTACTGTTTTTTTAATATTTTATTTAATCAACTTACAATTATTTTTAAAAAAAATAAAATATCCATCCATCCATCCATTCCCTTCCGCTTATCCAATTCAGGGTCGCGGGGGGGCTGGAGCCTATCCCAGCTGCCATAGGGCGAGAGGCAGGGTACACCCTGGACAGGTCGCCAGTCTGTCGCAGGGCTAACACAGAGAGAGAGACAACCATTCACGCTCACATTCACACCTATGGGCAATTTAGAATCACCAATTAACCTAACCCCTCTAACTGCATGTCTTTGGACTGTGGGAGGAAGCCGGAGTACCCGGAGAGAACCCACACAAACACAGGGAGAACATGCAAACTCCACACAGAAAGGCCCCGGACAGATGGTGGAGTTGAACCCAGGACCTTCTTGCTGTGAGGCAACAGTGCTAACCACCAAGCCACCGTGCTGCCCAAAAAAATTAAATATTTATTTAAAAAAAAATAATATCAGCACATGTGACAAAATGACTGCATTTTCACAAAATTATGTCAGTAAAACTTTTTTTAAGAAAATTCATTTTACACTTAAATTTCCACATGTGAAAAAAACAAAAACCCATACAGTCAACTTACACTCACAGGACACTTTATTAGGCACACCCTGCTAGCACTGGGTTGGACCCCCTTCTACCTTCTGAACTGCCTTAATTCTTCGTGGCACAGATTCTACAACATGCTGGAAACATTTCTCAGAGATTTTGGTCCAAACTGACACGACAGCGTCACACAGCTGCTGCACATTTGTCGGCTTCACGTCCATGATGTGAATCTGCCGTTCCACCACATCCCAAAGGTGCTCTATTAGACTGAGATCTGGTGACTGTGGAGGCCATTTGAGTACAGTAAACTGATTGTCATGTTCAAGAAACCAGCTTGATTTGAGCTTTGTGACATGGTGTGTTATCCTGCTGGAAGCAGCCATCAGGGTACACTGTGGTCATAAAGGGATCAGTAACAATACTCAGGTATCTCTTGATGCATGCTCAATAATCCAGGTAAAAGAATCCCAAAAAGTTGAATCTGTTCATCTGGACGTAGCGTTTTTTTTTTTTTTTAGTGGGAGAAACGTTTCGTCACCTTCTGGTAACTTCTTCAGTCTCTTCAGAGACTTCAGAGTCTCCCACTAAAAAAAAACCAAAAAAAAACCGCTACATCCAGATGAACAGATTCAACTTTTTGGAATACTCAGGTAGGCTGTGGTGTTCGAACAATGCTCAGTTGGAGCTAAGGGGGCCAAAGTGTGCCAAGAAAATATCCCTCACACCATTACACCACCAGCAGCCTGAACAATTGATACAAGGGAGGATGCATCCATGCTTTCATGATGTTTATGCCAAATTCTGACCCTACCATCTAAGTGTCACAGACCAGGCAATAACTGTAGCCTCAGTTTCCCACTCTTAGCTGACAGGAGTGGCACCCAGTGTGGTCTTCTGCTGCTGTAGCCCATCTGCTTCACCGTTCCATGTGCTGCATATTCAGAGATGCTCTTATGTACACTTTGGTTGTAACTAGTGGTTATTTGAGTTACTGTTGCCTTCCTATCAGCTCAAAGCAGTCTGGCAATTTTCCTCTGACCTCTGGCATCAACAAGGCATTTTCTCCCATTGAACTGCTGCTCACTGGATATTTTCTCAGACCTTTCTCTGTAAACCCTAGAGATGGTTGTGGGAAAAATCTCAGTAGATCAGCAGTTTCTAAAATAGTCAGACGAGTCTGTCTGGCACCAACAACCATGCCACGTTCAAAGTCACTTAAATCGCTTTTCTTCCTCATTCTGATGTTTGGTTTGAACTTCACAAGGTAGCCTTCACCATGTGTACATAGTGAAATATACTGAGTTGTTGTCATCTGATTGATTAGATATTTATGTTAATGAGCAGAAAATAATTGTGAAAAGGCTGACAGCATGTGAAAAACTGACCTAAAAAGGAACATTCTGGTCATATAACTGAACACAACAGAGACCTATTAGGAAGAACAAGGTAAGAGGCAGAAGCTTTTGTTTCTTTTAAGACAGACACTAATTTTTCAGGCTGCAAAGCAACTCGCATTTAAGGGTTTTTCTTCTTTTCACAAGAAGAAATAGCCATCTTTACAATTTCACACATGCCAGTACTTATTTGAGAAATGCTTATTTTATTTGCACTAAATATGTTTTATTAATTTCTATAGAAAAAAATTGAAAACAAATAGAAGACAGGAAGAGGAAATGCAAATCCCAGCATTTATTGTGATTTGCATTTTTGATCTAGAACTCCTGATCATTGCAGCTAAAATTAAGAGTCAGGAAAACATGTCGAGCAGGCTGCTTGGGTATTCCCCGCTGTCCATCAGTACTGGTGAAGCTCATTTGACCTTTTTTATGCTCCAAGCTGCTGGTACAACCGACTCATATTAGGTATTTTCAGCAGTATCAGTGTTCTGCTTTTAACCAATCAGCAACAAAAAACTGCAGTTCCTCTTTTGGCCACATGAGACTGGCTCCAGCAGTGAGTCAGTCCCCAAAATGCCCAACTTTCCAGCAGAAATAAACATGTTTGCAGCCTGATACAAAGTACTTGTCCTTTATGGATGGGTTTCTCTTCATAAAAACTGTAGGGGGGTTATGTTTTTTTATAACTCACATGTGGATACTGGAGCTACACCTTGATTATATTTTCTGCAAATCTGCTTGGGTGACGAGTGACGTAAATTTCATCACCAGACGGTGAGTGTGAGGGTCCGTGCTGATGTCTGCATGCCTGTCAGTTTTTTGTGAATTTTCTTTGCCATGCACCAACTACACATGCAGGACTTCAGAGAGGTACAACAGGAATGGCTACTTGGCCGTTGTGTCTCCAGGATAATCAAAGCTTCATACTTCTTTGAAGTCTGCTTGAAGTCAGCTGCCTGGGCGCATGCGCAGTTGGTGCATCGTAATGGAAGTCTCAGTCACAGTCTGATGATGAAATGAATGTTACTCTGACCCAAGCAGACTGTAACGGACTCACAGACGTGGAATATATAAGGGGCGTGGCCACTTTGACTGGCAGCTGTAGCATCCGTCTCTGCTTGGCCCATAAACAGTCTAAAAGATGGATGTAGCCACATCAACTTCACCCATTGGCTAGTAAAGTTAGTGAAGCAGCCATGTTGCTGAGCGCTTTCACTGCCGCCATCTTGGTGTTTTTAAAACCGGAAGTGAGGAGCGAGGGGTGGATCTGATTGTGGATGTGATTCTGATGGACTGGAATCGAGTTAAAAAGCAGTTTTTGGTTTTTTTGTGAACGGTGGTTTTAGTTTCTTCTTTAGAGACAGTGGGCCATACTGACAGTGTCTGGGAGCTGCAGCTTAGGTGGTAGCTCAGGCTTTGTGCAGCACATTTTGTTTCTATTTGGAATCAAATGCACTGTATAAATGCAGTTTTGTCTGCTTGCTTGCTGATCAGTTATTGATCATTTCTTTGGAGACATAAACAACTGTATTATCAACTCCACATTAGAATCTTTAGTAGTGCATAAAGGTGGATTTCCACGCTTTGTTCTTTTTTATGTGATCACCTGTACACACCTGGAACTACTGCAGATTCCAGCATTTTGCCTTTGTTAAGCTTTCCAACTGTTAACACTCTGACAAACCTCTGTGTATTCAAACCATTGATATGTTAACTAACCTTGGCTTTACCTCCTGGATGCACCCACAGCCTGTCAACACCTGATTATCACTTCACACCTGATCAGAGGTGTTATCGTCTGACAGAGGCATTCACTAGTCGCGTGCGCGCCTGTGCCAGACAGTGTTTACAAACAAGTGGCATGCAGATGGCAGGGTCATTCACCTGGACACGAGGGCCTGCAGACAGCTGCAGCACAGGGTTACACAGCTGCAGCCACAGCAGGGTAACATGAGCTAGGTCTGTCTGTGTGTGAAGGCTGGAAGATCAGTTTGTACTGATTACAGAGCGTAACGAGAATCATTTAAAAATATATAACCTCAGATTACAAAGTAACGAGATGCTGCAAAGGGAGCGATGCGCAAAACCAGGCGTGGATTCTGTAGTGGAGGAGGAAGAGCGCCATGCATGGTGGCTTTGCGCCTCTGCGCCGCACAGACCGCGCACAACTAAATCTTGCAAACTCGCTCAATATAAGCGGTAGATTATCGCTGTCGATCCTCGATTAGTCGGTGATGTCGATGCACAGTCGCAGATCACCACCATCTTCAGCGGTGGTGATTACTGCGACTGATTGCACGTGTAAACCCATCGATCCGCTCCTTTGCTTTTCCGTCACACCGCAGCTTGCGTCTCTCCACCCAGCATATGCGCGTATTACTACCCCCCAACCGACCTTGAATCTGTCCTCGGATTAATTCTCGCGTCTGATTGGTCAGAGACGCGGAACGGCACGGGCTTCCCTGATTCTGATTGGCGGTGAGCGCTGTCAGCAGACCCATATCCTCACCTTGCTCTGTTTGGTTGGATTTCTGTGCTACCCTTTCTCTCGGCGGTGGGTCGGAGCCGCTGTCCCTGGCCTCGCATGTTCCCCTTTAGATTCCTCTTTTGGATTTGATGCCCCTCTTGTAGTTTTGCTTCATTTACACGCGCCTCTGAAGGACCACAGTCGGGCGTCCGTACTCCGCTGCTTTAGTTGCTCCCCGGTATTTTTGTCGTTTAGAGACTTTAACCCGAACATGGCTGTGGTGAGCGGATCGTCTGGGCCGGTTGCCCGGCTCGAGGGCCGTGAATTCGAATACATGATGAAAAAGCGCTCGGTGACCATCGGCCGGAACTCCTCGCAGGGCTCCGTGGACGTGAGCATGGGCCACTCCAGCTTCATCTCACGGAGGCATCTGGAGATATTCACGGACGACGGCAGCGGAGACTTTTACCTGAAATGTCTGGGTAAAAACGGGGTGTTTGTAGACGGAGTGTTCCTCAGACGGGGCGCCCCTCCTCTGCAGCTACCACGAATGTAAGTTACCCCTCAGTGAACATGTGGACTCCCGTCTGCAGCAGCCAGGCAGCTAAACTTAACAACACTGGCTTTATAAAGGCCAGCAGTGGAGTGGAGAGCACCACGTGTTTTAGCATGTTAGCAGGAACCCCGCATCCTGTTCCCAAAGCCATTTTCTTTGTTGACATTCGTGTTAGCAGCAGTTGTTCAGCCTGCCACACTTCATCCACCGTTAGCTAGTTAAGCTAGTTAGCTAAAAATAACCAACTTAACTCGTAGCTACGGGGACGCTGTTGTTGACAGTGACTGGTGGTGGGGCTTTCTGTCACGTGGACACCGTAAGTGACAAATGCATTCTCGTGATCCTGTAAACATCCGTCATTTCGGCCATGTCAACATGTTGGTTAGCAGTTAGCAGTTAGCTGTAGCCTCCTTTTACTTGTGAATGGAGCTTCTGTTCGACCTCTGAACGTAAACAAACCGTCCCCGCCTGTCTGCTCACAGCAGCACAGCCTGTGTGCATCCAGGTTTTAAACACCGACATCAG
Source organism: Heterochromis multidens (assembly GCA_015108495.1). Taxonomy (NCBI): domain Eukaryota; kingdom Metazoa; phylum Chordata; class Actinopteri; order Cichliformes; family Cichlidae; genus Heterochromis; species Heterochromis multidens. The sequence goes on from VUQS01033778.1 coordinate 26,257, forward strand.
CTCCGCCCTGACGCAGGTTAATGTCCAGAGAGGCTGCAGGTTGTAGCCTGCATCTGTCAGGATTAATACGTCACACCGAGGAAGCTACAGGTGTGATTGGTGCGTGAATGTGTGTGAACGAAGCTGCAGGTAAATAAAAAAACAGTAGTATCCAGGGTACTTTACAGGTGTGTGTGGTAGGGAATGACTGATTTGGATGTGAATTATTAGTAATCAAGGAAAATGATAAGGGTGTAAGGAACCAATATACATTTCCAATTTAAAAAAAAAAAAAAACAACAAACCTCTTGATGTCCAAATATAGAATAAAATGAACTTGCTTTCAGTCAGTTTTTGTATGATTGTGTGTATGGGAGGCTCCCTGTTAATCATAGTCTTACTCTAGCCTTCACCATGTGTTACTGCAACAGAGTTCATTATTCTGGATTTTAGTGTAATGGGGAAACTGTTGGTCGTGAATGAAATGGAGCACAGTGGTGGATCTGCAGGTTGAGCAGAGAGGCCTGCGATGTTTGTCGCAGCTTCATTGATAACTGCTACCTTACCATCGAAGCACAGCTCTGCTAGCTCACCAGAGCTGCTTCAGACTGCGAATGTGCAGCTCTGGTCTCGGCGCTGACATGTACTCATTCTGACAGTTCTGTAGGAGGGGACACTGCTGTAGACCAGAGTGGTGACAATCCTCTGGAAAAATGCCAAATATCGGTCACGATATTCAGCCAGGCCAGTAAATCAGCCCTTCAAGCACTCAGTTAGAGTAGAAGAGCACTATATAAGTATCATTCACCATCCCATTTAATTGGCCAGTTCTCAGTGTGCAGTAATGCTGATGATTAGTCCTTCATTTGTAGTCAATCAGCTTTCATAATCAGGTTAATCTCTATTTTCTTACATGATAAATTACTTTTTATCTTTAACAATTTTATCTTTGTAAATTAAATATCTCTGGTTTTTGTACAGAAAAAAACAAACTGTTTGAAGACATCACCACAAACGTGTTCTGAGCTGTGAACAGACCAAACAGTTGTAATAATCAGCATTTTAACCACTAATAAAAACTCACCTTTTGTCGTAGCTCTAAAATTGACGAGCAGTATCTTCTCTGAGCCTCTTAAATATGAATATTTGTTGCTGGACTTTTTTAATGTCCATTAAATTACCAAATGTAAATCTTGTATATGATGATGTATTTTATCTGAAAAAATAAGTTTTATATTACTTCAGGTTACTTTCAGCTGTTTAGTTTTAAACATTATCAAAAGAACACAAGAGGATGATTCCAGATTATTGTGATCAAAGTTATTGTAGTTAACTAAAACTTAACTAAAGTCTAAAACTAGAAGACTAGATTTTAGAAAAATCTAAAACTAGTTGACTTAAAATAAAAACTACACTTTTGAAAACAATTAAACAATTTTGTAAACTTGGAAAACAGCTAAAATAAAATAAAATATAGATGAAATATCCTTAGTTTTAGAATTTGGAAATTTGGAAAAATGTATCATAACCTGCCTGATGAGGTTTTTAATGGGTATGTTTTTGAGACTTTGGATGTTTACATGACTCTGAGTCAACTGCCTTCAGAATGTGCTGTGTTTTAATTTTAATTCCTATTCTGATTTTCTGATATCTTACCTCTGCCAAATACCCTCCATATTATAATAATGAAAAAGACTAAAACTAACACTGAAGCTAATAAAAACAAAACTGATCAAACTAAACTGAAACGAGTAAACCCAGTCTGGAAACTAACTGAAACTAAACTGAATTTACACCAAAATGTCAAAATGAAATAAAAAGTCATCACTATAATGAGTCTGATTGATTTATTTTTGGGGTGTAATTTCATGTAGGAAGAAGGAAAAAGAGACAAAGTTTTCCTTAAACACAAATCATTTGTGTGCGACTCTGTTAAAAACAGCTTGTTTACATTTTGCCGAGACAGAGTTATCTGGGATTTAAGCGTGCCAGAAAGTGTTTACAGTTTATTCACTGCAGTGCCCGGCAGTGTCGACTAACCTACGAGCTTCTGCCAGCTCTGGTCAGACTTTGCACACTGCTCTCAGCTATTGTGCAATACTTCAATATGAAACCACTTTTTACACAACACACAGACTTGTTTTGACTTGATGCAATTTCTAAATTGTCCTTTTGCAGAAAAATCTTTTCTGCAGGCATGTGTTTGGGTTTGTGAGTTTGAAAGCTGAATAAATTTCTGCCACATCATACATAGCTCAGTGCATTCCCGTATGTAAGCACTCCAAGGAACAAGGAAGGAGCAGCAGGGGTGTCAGATTCTCCTATTGATCAGACCAACTGTCAGAAAGCAGCTTTTAATCAAGCTTAATGACAGACTTCCGTGAATAAGACACCACCTAGGTCATGCTCACGTCTTTTAAAGTAATCCTTATGTCAGAGAAGACCCTCAAAAAAAAGCCACACTGCCCATGATAAGACAGGTGTAGCTAAGGAAGCAGATTGACAGCACGAGAGAACTCGTAGAGCCGTTGCTCAGGGCTCAGGGGACAGGTCGGTTGTATTCCAGAGATTCCTTTTTGGTGATGTAAACGGAGTGAACAAAAAAGCAACAGCCTTCCCTTCCTCATCCTACCCCCCCCTTCCCTCCCTGTCCTCTCCCACACCCCAAAATTCACTCCCAAGTTGGTGCTCTTCCTGTCTTCTTTTGTTTACATTCCTTTTGCAGGCTGGGTGGGGGTGAACATCAGCGAAAGTTTTCAGTGAAACCAGCTTTGTTTGTTGCCGTCCTCGCAGCTTAGCAGCATAGCAACTGTGCATTTGGAGTTTAAGCCTCATTGTTCACACAAGGGAAAATGAGAAATAAAAAGGCTTCTGTGATTGCATGTCGGAGGGGGATGTTTGATACGGTAAACAGCTTTCCCTTCTCTGAGCCTCATTCAGACCGTGTGAATGGATATTAGAGTAACTGAGGTGGTTAGCAGTTGTTACTTCTTTAAGTATCTTGCAAGCTTAAGCTTGAAAAAAGTGGGATTTTATTAACTCTGAAAGTAGTAGTAGTTTACTATTAGTAGTGATTTACTAGCCTTTAACGCTTGGTGGGTGTCATTTTAATTACGCTCGCTGTTCACCCCTTGTCGGATGGTGCCGTCTGACGAAATTGATGCCACATCCGCTGGCGCGAGCTGCGGGTTTGGTTTCATTTCTGCCGGTCGGTCACCTCTTGATTTTTGTAACCAGGTGAGTTGTGCCGCTGACGCCACAGCTGGGTTGAAGACACGAGTGTATGATCGTGTCAGTTTTTACTGCCATTTTAATGATGGGACAGAAGCTCAGATTCACAGATTATGCAGAGGGAGTTTGAAACGATGAAACTTTCTGGACAAAACTTTGAAAAAAACACTGCAATGTCTTTGGTTCTGGTTTTGACTTCTTCTCTTCCTCTGTCAGTGCGGATGTGGCAGTATTGTCTGAGTGGCGACACCTATCATTCAGGAGAATACTGCAGCGGCTTCCTGCAGCTTAAAGGCGAGCATAAATAGAAGTGGCTATGTGATGACGTTACCGGCAGCGTGCGATGCGACCGACGTGGCGGGTATACTGGGGCCTTTAGAACTGTGGGTGCAACCAACTATACTTTGGTTATCACTCACTTGGTGTATTATTCTCTCTGTTAACCATTCTGTTTCAGAAAATGGGGAAAAACTCACATTAAAGTTCTTTTGCTAAGGTTTGGCAGAGGTTTTTTTGTGGTCTGCCTCCTTTTAAATAATTAAAGGGAAACTCTTATCCTTATTTGAAAACTATATTTTTATTTTTGGACTCTCCAAGAGTAGCCTTGCATGAGTCACAATTCAACATAATCCTTACTTACCTTATACTGTGCCTGGGTGCAGCCTCTCAGACCACTGCTGTATCCTTTTTCAATATACGGCAGTGTTCACTGACAGCAGGATGGCATGCTGGGAAGACGATAAAGGAGCCAAATTATTTTTGTAATTTTATTATTTGCTGATTATATTTAGATTCCATTGTTCCCACCCTGTCAGTTGCTACTTACTAAAAGCGTCTGATGTTTATTTAAGGATCTTCCATATCTTCAACAGAAATACAGAGAAGGCACAACCCTTCCTGAAGGGCACATGCATAATCAAAGTCCCCCCCACCAGCCTGGCTCCAAAAAGTGTTTCAGTCTCCTCCTGTTAGCGACAAAGCTAATTTGAGATGTAGGTGTCGAGGATAGAGTTCTCTCAGCAGATGCCAGCTCAGTGAGGGCCTGGTAGAAAAAAACCTGCTGTGCCTGGCAGTCTTCAACTAAGTGAAAACCAATGTGTGCCTGCGCAGTCTCCAGGGTGTCAGGCAGCCATTTAGAAGAGTTCTTTCTAATCAGACTGTGACTGTTGCAGACCTCCCTCGACTGTTTCCCTTCGTCTCCTCTCGTGTATGGCAGCTATAAAGCTGCTGTCAAATCCAGAATCGTTTCATTAAAAACATCCACTTTAAACATTGCTTAGTTTCTGTTGGCATGTCCCTCAGATCCTTGAGTCTATTTTGTTGGTGGTTGAAGTTATTTTTTATTGTATTTCTATATATATATTCATTGGTTTCACCTATAGGGCTTATGCATCAGTCATAACTTTGTGTTCTAAGTTTGGATTAGTAGTTACTGCCACCTTTTATGCAAACCAAAGCAGTAAAAGCAGGTAAATTCTCTCCAATAACATCAATAATTAAATTGCTGCATACAGAAGGTTTTTCAGGAGGACGCCCACCAGCTTGATTTTTTTTTTTTCTTTTCTCTACTAAAGCATCTCTCTTTGCCTTTGCTTGCTTGGAGGTCTTACCACTTTTTCCCTACATTGTTTTCTGAATGAAGGCTCCCTGAGTCAGAACACTGATTATTGGCCTATTTATTTCCTGGCTGAGTGTTGGACTGCTTTGCATCCAGTGTGTTCTTATGCTAACTATAAAGCCCTCTTAATTCCCTTGTTTTCCAGTTTCGATGTCGGTGAAATTGTCTTTTCTTTTGCTTTGATCCTCCATAATTGCCAAAAAATCAGAAATGAGAAATCTGCAAGGCAGGTGCTAGGCAACAGCCAGTTGGTTGGTGAAACTGAAGTAACACTGGGTCTCGGTGCAGCCTGGCAGTGCATCCACTGACTAAAACAGCCCGTTTTACCTCCACTGTCTTTAAGGTTGTAGATTTGAACAGTGGGTGAGTGGGGCTTCTATGCTCACAGCAAGTTAGGGATAGCCCCTCTCACAGAGCCATACAGAGCCAAGAGTAGAAAAAACTGTTTGAAACTGAGTGTTTTGGAGCAGATTTTGTCTCATAGGGATTTCTTGTACATATGTTGAGACTTGATAATGACCAGATATCAAAAGGCTAAGTGAAGGGTGACATCAACAATAAAATGTTTTAATATGCCTTCTGAACCAACTTTTAAGCATCAGCAACAGACTTGGGTGGCACAGTGGTACAGTGGTCAGCACTGTCACCTCACTTTCTTTGTGGAGTTTGCATGTTCTCCCTGCACCTATGTGGGTTCCCTCAAGTGTTCTGGCTTACTCCTACAGTCCAAATACATGCATATTAGATTAACTGGTGACTCTGTGTTGGCCATGAATGTGAGGTAGATAAAGTGCTCAAAGTGTATAAAATACAGTGGTGTATGAATGGGTGGTTAAAATGTGAAAAGCACTATGTAAATGTGAGTACATTACATTACACTTGTTGCACTAAACCACACAGGTGTGTATTAAAAGTCTGAAGATATTGACTTCCAGTCGTTTGGGATGCTCAGAAGTTAATTGGAAGAAATGAAATATTTCATTCTAAAAAATTTGGGATGCGACCCACAGATGCTAATCCTGAATTGGATTGAAGCAGATTGAACTGTTCCAACGTTGTAGTCTTGTAGCACTGCATGGTGAGGGGACCATTCCATAAAGACTGAATGGACTGAGAGCAAGAGAGCCTAACTCTGATACTACAGTTTCTTAATGGAGTCTTTTGTTGGACACTCCCTAACAGTGTTAACAGATTACTCCTCGGATGCTTTGGTGTCATTCAGCATTACAAGGGATGGATTTTGATAAGATTTTATTGATGCCATGCCTTTTTCAGTTCTGGATAATTGCTGTAATTCTTTGTATGTTCTTTTTCCCTTCCACTTTTCTATGTGTGGATTAAAAAATGTAACTGAGGTGTGTGAAAGCTCCACTGCCATGAGTCAGACATGATTGTTCTGCAGTGACACTGTCAGGAAAAACATGGCTGTGCTGATAAACGGAGTCGGCAGCATTTGATTCCCATGGATTGGACGATTCCCATGCCAAAATGCAATGCGCTAGTTCATACATTTGCATTAATGAAGAGAACAACGATAACCTAGTTTACTAAGAGGAAAACGGGACATGAAGTAGATCTAACCTAGAATCAGAGATACCACAGTCTTTTGAACGCAGCCTTGTTCGATCATGCAGCAACATGGATTTCTGCATTTCCTTACCCTACTTCCTGCAGCGTGTTGGAAGTCAGTCTGGGAAAATAAAGGAAGGCTGTGAGGATGTTGGATATAACAGATGAGTGAATAAAGTCCCACACTGTTTGCATATTACATGTGGGTGGTGTTGAGTCTTAAATAACTTCCTGAGCGATAACTGCTGGGGATTTGAATTAATAATCACCCGTCCAATATTTATTTTTATGACGTGCAATTTTTATTTTATGAAGCAAGCTTTAGTGTGACAGAGGACACCAGTATGCTCTAATTGCAACATTCCTAAAGCAGATAGACCTTACTTGGGTGTGTTGGGTGAGTCATTAGCATTTTTTATGTAACTTCTTAACATCTTGCACTGATTTATTAGTAGACAGTCCCTTGTCTCTTATCTTGAAAGTTCACTTGCTGATATTATTCCCTGGCTCACTGGCCAGGATCTCAGAGGGCTGAGAGTTCACGAATGCAAGGAGGACTGTTGCAAACTCCAGTTTCTCTTTGGAAAAGCAGCTGAATGTTGGAGGATATTTGCAGAGGAGAATGATTTGCATCCACTCATAATTACTGCCTAAATTCATTTCTTCAGTGACTGGGGCGGGGGGGGTCTCAGCCCATTCAGTCTTGTCAACTGATACACCCAGGAGTTTTTTCATTCCTTCACTATTCCAGCAGCACTGTAAAATATTTCAGTGTCTCTTGTCCTTCACAAACAGTTTTGTATAAATTAAAAGTATTTGGCCACACCTCTGAATCTTTGAATTCAGGTGTTTTCAGTACCATTGCTAAAAGTGTATAAAATCAAGCACATGGCCATGCAGTCTGTCTTTACAAACCTTTGTGAAAGAATGGGTCGCTCTAAAGAGCTCACTGATTTAACTGAATGGTCCTGTAACAGGATGTCGCCGTTGCAACAAGTCAGTTTGTGAAATTTTTTCCCTCTTACATATTCCACGATCAGCTGTAAGTGATATTATTGCAAAGAGGAAGCGTTTAGGGACCACAGCAACTCAGCCGTGTAAAGGGTTTGAGTTGCTGAGTGATGAAGTGTGTAGTGTGTAACAGCTCCAAACCACCTGACATTAACATCAGCACAAGAACTGTGAGCCGGGAGCTTTGTGACGTGGGTTTCCATGGCTGAGCAGCTCTTGTAGGTGCAATATGCAGGTGGCTCAGTACTTCTTCATCATGAGAATTTGTCACCATAATTTAAATATACACTATATGGACAGAAGTTGTAAGAAGTGAAAGGATTCCAATTTCACTGGACATATCTCTCTAGGTTTTAATGATTGGAGCTTGAAATGTTGAAACATCTGCCTGTTCTTACCTCAGATTCTTTTTAGTAATTGTCCTCCAGCAACAGCATTGCTGTAATTTCTTTTGTTTTGGTGGTGGTCTTTTCTCTTGCCTCCATGCCATTATTAGATTGCTGTAATTGTTTGTGGGGAATTTGAAGAAATTATTCAAATTTTGTGCAGTACCTGCAGTCCCATAAAATCTGATCATTATATTTTTAAAGTATTCAATGTTTTGCTGCTTCTTCTCTTCACTTGTATGGTGAGAGAAGTCAGCCAGCTGATTTTTAGTTTTAATACTAATATGTACAGAAATTATATTTTATGTGATTGCAGTGTAAGTGTTGACATGGTATGGAATTTTTTTTTTAAAAAGTTCTGTCTGTTCTGTGTTTTGCAGGTGCACTTTCAGGTTCCCCAGCACAAACATCAAGATCACATTTACGGCCCTGTCCAGTGGGAAGAAAGTGAAGCGCGAGGCGCCAGAGTCCCCAGTGAAACCAGTACAGCCCCAGATCTCCCCGCTGACCATCAACATTCCAGAAAACATCGCTCACCTAATGAGCCCTCTGCCATCGCCTACTGGCACCATTAGGTATTCATTACTGGAAATTATGTATTCAGCAGTAGATGGTGGGATTGAAGACTAAACAGCTTTTTTAATGGTTTAAATATGCAAATTATAATCTGCCTTACAGGTGGAGGTTGGTTATTTGACCAGAGTGCATATTGCATTAAAGATTTATGCATAAGAGAGAGACATGTTAATAGAAGAATCCTGAATTTAAATCTGAGATAATTCAGCAACAGCAAAAACAGTAGTAGTAATAAAAATGGTCTAGCATTTGCATTATCTAAAACACACCATTATACACACCATTCAGTCCTTATACAACCGTTGCCAGAGCCTGGTCCGCATTGCCGGCAATAAGTCGGATTTGTTCTCGGTGGGTGTTGGACTCCACCAGGGCTGCCCTTTGTCACCGATTCTGTTCATAATTTTTATGGATAGAATTTCTAGGCGTAGCCAAGTGGCGGAGGGTTTCCAGTTTGGTGGCCTCAGAATCTCATCTCTGCTTTTCGCGGATGATGTGGTTCTATTGGCTTCATCAGCTGGTGGCCTCCAGCTCACACTGGAGCAGTTCGCAGCCGAGTGTGAAACAGCGGGGATGAGAATTAGCAC
>VUQS01033780.1:0-18881 GCA_015108495.1 Heterochromis multidens
AAAAATGCCCATAAGCAGAAATATCACTTCAAAGCTACTCCAGTGCAGCTGCTACACTAAGCGGCAGTTTTAAGAGCTCCTCTCTGGTGTAATTGTGGATCAATGCATGTCATTATATTCCTCCTTTAATCTCTTCGGACTGCACATGCATGCTTGTTCTTTCTCAAAACTGGTGGTTAGATCAAGGTAAAAACTCTATGACTTGTGTTCCTGACCACTTAATAGATAAAATCTGCCAGATAGTAACAGAGATGTTCACAGAAAATAAACATAAATCTTGTTAGGAAAACAACTACTACTGAACTTAATCCAATCTACTCAGCGAGCTAGCTGTTTGGAATGATCAATGTTCAGCTCCAAATTAAAAACCACGTCTGCTGCCAGTGACTTCTGGCTACAGTGTTTGGGTGGGCTGGACGCAGCAGAAGGTTTTATAGCAGAGACATTACAGTCAGGCAGCTCTGCTCCTGTGCTGCAGGGGAAACTTATTTCTCCAGTCAGTCAGACAGACATATATAATGTCAGTGGACTGCTTAAACAAATTTTGCCAGCTCCACTGCATTATTTCACAGCCATTCTCCACAAGGACATCTCTGCACAATGTTTACTGGTTTGTTTATTTATTAGGATCCCCTTTAGCTATAAACACAAAGCGCATCTAGTCGTCCTGGGGTAAAAATATACATCAACACATTTCAAAACAATGCCGCCCCTTCATTGTTTTGAAACATAATATTAAAAACACTAAAAACAAAAACAAAAAAAAAGGTAGATGCAAACATTTTTTAAAAAGCCGCAGGGATTTAACCAAAATAACTAAAAAGCTCAAAACAATGTTTGACCATAAACTTTAACAAGAACTTGTTGGAAAACATCGAAGACTCACAGAAGTAAAAAACGGGATTTTAAACGTCTGTGTGCACTTGGGAGTAAAAGAAATAGTGTACATGCCCATACAATAACACACACTGTGGCAAATTTTCACCAGACAAGGTTTTGATTCAAACCAGCAGCACCCACAGAACAAACGGCAGGTCTCCTCAGGTCAGAAAACCACATGGGCTTTCTTTCAGCTCACTCCGACGTTTGCTCATTCTTTGCAGCATGGTGTTCATCATTCTTTAAACCGCTACGAATAGATAATACTATGAGTGTTACAATGCAAAAAAAAAAAAAAATTTACCTTGATTTTACAGTATAAGGCTGATTATTTTATCAAAAACTTTATTTTCATGTATTCCTCTGCAATGATCCCCTTACATTTTGTTCTCCACAAGGTGTTTGTGCATGTTTGTTCTGACTGTCAGTATTGTATTTGATTGGTTCAGTATCTGTGTGTGCAGATCCATGATTAATAGTTTGCAATTTCACTTTAGTTTCAGTGGCTACACAGCAATTAATTATCCGAGGTGCTGACTTCAGCTGTTGCTTAGTCCCATCTGGGATTCAAGCACTGCCAGCAGAACTCTGCGTCATGATTTCAATCCCTGGTTGCTGACTTTTAACAGTCTGGTCATTTGCCAACATAACAACTGGATCCATAAAAGAAAGACTGCTAGTGCTAGATACCCAGCCCTCCTTACTATAATATGGGAAACAACACAGGGGCTCTGTCCTACCCCCCCTCATTCATTTTTCTCAATATGAACACTCAACAGTTTAAACAGTAAGCTATAAATTCAGATTTCAGGCATTTAATAATTGTCAACATTTAAAATAAAGATATTTGATTATACACAAAAAGCAAATGCATGGATGTAGTGAGAAAGTCTATAACCATAACCAACCAACCTTGCACCTGACCATTTTCAGAAGAATGCTTTGTCTGTTTGTTGAACCACTTAACACTGACCTATAAATCATTCAAGCCTAAAAAAGCACCTAACTTAAGGGATGAATCAGTGCTGCAGCCCTTTGCAAAAACACATAACTTGTTCCCATTTTTTTTAGTTGAATCTACTGAAAATGTCAAACATAATAAAAGAGGAGGAGTAGGTCAAGAGAGAGGTTCAACAGTGAGTGTGTACAGCCATCTGTAAAACATGGTGGAGGCTCTGTCATGGTTTGGGGCTGTATTTCAGCCAAGGGTGTGGAATTAAATTAAATTAAATTTATGGAATTAAGAACACAGAAAAGTACCATCAGATTTTGATCCAACATGCAATACCACCTGGAAAGCATCTGATTTAGTTTAGAATTTTTTTAATTTCTTTTTTCAGATTTCTTTTTTTCCTTTATTATTTTTCAGTAGGACAGTAGAGCAGTAAAGGGAAAGGGGGGAGAGAGTGGGAGAATGACGCACAGGAAATAGCCCGGGGTGAAATCGAACTTGGACTCCTGTAGTAGCCTTTTGACATGTGGGTCACCTGCTCAACCTGGTGAGCTATACCAGCACCCCAGGTAACAGCTTCATTTTTTAGCATGACAATAATCCCAAACACATTGCCAATGCAGTAAAAGCATACCTGGATAGAAAAAACACACAATGGAAAACACTCACAGTCATGGATTGGCCTCTCCAGAGCCCGGACCTCAACATTATTGAAGCAGTGTGGGATCAGCTTGACAGATACAGAACAAAAGGCAGCCAACATCCAAAGAAGAGCTTTGAATGTCCTTCAAGAAGCCTGGAGAACTATTCCTGAAGACTACTTAAAGAAATTACAAGAAAGCTGCCTAAGACAGTTCAGGTTGTGTTGAAGAATAAAGATGGTCATACCAATATATTGACTTGCTTGTTAGAAATGTACAAATTCTATATATGTTGGCACATGTTTCAATAAATCCCTGCACCCATTTCCCATTTTCCTAGTAAAATATAAAGAAATGAGGGTCAGCTCAAGACTTTTGCACACTACTATATAAGTGTGCAAAAGTCAATGATCGTCAGTGATCATCCAGTACACGGTTATCGTGACAACCCTAAGCTGGACTACTTTTTTTTGTTCCAGTTGTGAAATTTGTGGACAGTAAGTGTAGTGCACTGCATACTGTAATGTGTGTATGGATGAGTGTGCAGAACTGCTGATGACTCAGTATGGGAACCACTTATGTCAGTAGGCATGTACATCAAAAGGCACATGCACTCAGGAAAAATGTGAACAAAGTTTAACGCAGTGATTTTTGTTTCTGTTTTGTCTGTTTAATATAGCGCTCTACCAATTAAACTTCTGCTTTAAAAAAAAGCTTTGGCTGACACAAGACATCAATGTTCGTTCCTGGCTCTGAAGACAGTTATTCTGTCAGATATATTAGGGGTTTCAGAAAAAGTTCTCAGCTATAATTATGGCTTGGTTGGTGCAGACTAGTAATTATAGTAACAATGTGACTTGAGCATAATCCTTTAATAATCTTTTGATCAAATCTTCTGGAGAGATGACTTACCACTTTGAAGTCCTCTGCTCTGCACTCGGTGCCGTGGAAGTGGCAGGCGAGCAGCATGTCACTGATATCGTGGCCAGTGCGGTCGTAGAATTCCCGCATGTTGAAGGGTCGCGGCTTAAAGTTGTGGAAGTCTGCTTTGACCTTGAGGCTCTCCAGAACGCTCTCCTCCACGAGGTGCATGTCTCTGATCTCATACCTTTAAAAACAGATAGAGGAGGAGAATTCAGAGAAATGTTTGAGTCATTTCAAATTTCATGTCCCGTAGTTTGGTATGGACTGAAAAGTTTGCTTGAACAGCACATCTCCACAGTGAACAATCATTCCCTTATGATAGACTTTATAAAAAGTGAATTCAGCCTTGCGGGGGTTTTTTGTACACTTCAAGAAAATTTATGAGTCTCGATATCTGTGAACTTTTACTCTGCTCAACCAGAGCTAAAAATAATACTGCAGAATAAGGGGCAGAAAACAGACAATAAAAATGTACAAGATGTTTTTTCTGTGGCATTTTCCACCTCTTTCCACCTCTCAAATGACAAGGACTACCAAAGTGTAAAGCTTTATTTTATATTACAGTACATAATAAAGTTGAGACAGGAGCTGTACAAGGCCATAAACTCAGTCGTCCATTCACAGCAACAGCTCCAGGCTGCATGGCACTTCAGCTCCAGTTCCACTTACCTTGGGTCAAACTTGAGCCAACTTTATGCTGACTGGATTGTTTTGCCTGTGAGAACATTTGGTTAAACTTTCATGTGAATTTTAAAGCTGACTATCTTCTTCAGTGTAACTACATTTTAAAAAATCCATTGTAGAGGTATAAAAAGGGAATTTTTCAGAACGATGAAATCATTAGTAAATGTCAGGGTCAAGGTTCAGCTGGTAGTCAAGCCATAACAGAATTACCACCATGTTTGACAGATGAGATGTTATGGTAAGGGTCACGAGGCCTTTTTTCCGCTTTCTATCATTTTGACAGAAGCTGATTTTTGTTTCATCATTCCATAAAACCTTGTTCCATAACTGAGGTTATGGACATTAACAGAGAAACATGTTCACCCACATGTCTCCGGGTAGACAAAGGCTTAGAGATCCCAGTAGATCTGCAGTTTCTCAAATATTCAGACCAACCCATCTGGCACCAACAACCATGCAATGTTCAAAGTCACTTAAATCAACTTCCTTCCACATTCTGATGCTAGTTTTGAACCTTAGTAGGTCACCTTGACCATATCTAAATGCACTGAGTCACTGCTATGTGATTGGCTGATTAGACATTTCCATTGACCAGGTGAAATAGTTGTGAATGTATAGTTTTGTCCTTTGGTCAGACCGTCTGTTTACCTTCTGAATCACTGTTCCTGTGCTTAGTTCAGATATCAGTTTTAGCTAGTTTAGGCCAGTCATCTAGCTAACAAACTTAACATCGAAAAGTTAGCATTGTCATTGTGAGCATCTTGGACTATTAATAAAGTAAGCACATAGGCAGCACTCATTAACTGGCACCAGAGTGGCTACAATTGATATTTGAACAGTTGCTAATGGTGGGGACTTTCTGAGGTAAAGTACAGCAAATAATAAAAAGCTAACTTTTTTAGGCCTTTGCAAAAGTCCAGAAGAAACACAAAAACCACAAAAACGGGATCAGGAAGCATAAAAAAACAATGTGGAAACAATCAAAGCAGGGCAGACAGTCAAAGGGAAGGAAATCAGACAGCAGAAGACAAGACACAGGCTGAAAGAATCAGGGAATCAGTGGGAAAAAAGTAGTAAAAGGTGCAGTCAAGGATGTAAAAGCCATAAAAACAAAGGTACTAACACAGATACAAGACATAGGGATGCAAAGACATGGAAACAGTGGGGATGCCGGGAATACAGGAACATTAAAAACACAAGATAGGATATTGAACAGAAAAAAATCAAAACAGTAATTATGTCTGTTTTAGTATTTAATGGCCATATATCTCTGCCTCACTGATAGCTTGGCATTCAGTTACATTTCTGTTGGTTTCATCTGCTTCTCCCGACAGACTCTTAAATATAAAGGCCTGTGAGTAACGTACTGGGGAGCCAGACAACCCACATCATACGCAGCATTATCGGTAGCACTGGGAAATTTACTTTCATTTAATGGAGCTCACAAAAATCTGACCATGCTGCCTTGTATTAAAAGTGAGCAGAATAGCTGTAAATGCGGCCGCTCTCCAGCCTCGCTGTGATCTCCCACTGTGCTATTATTAAAAATGTCACCATTTTAATGGACTCACCAAAGAGCAGACTACTCCAGCCCCCCATCCCCCCCACCAAACACTGCCTCAAATGAAAGGACTTTTAGAAATTTCTCATATGAATGACTGTGAATATGGTCTTTTATTGAACTTTTGTGGCAAATACTATTAATACACACCATGTGTTTTATGCGCTACATGAATAAGAATGAGATCCAGTGGCTGCTTACTTTAAAAACAGAGCCGGTAATGTGCAATTACATCAAGCTATTAAATTTCTTATAAAAACCTAGGCGCAGTAATGCTTTTCTTTTTCATTTTGCGGAGGGCAAAACGGCATCTACCTAAGTGAAATCATCAAAACAACAGATCAATAATAACTAGCCTCATTCTGGTTTAAAAATCAGTTCATAGATTTTAGACAGGCTAACCTTATTAAGATGGGGCATGGAGCATTTTTGTTTGATTGAAAGTGAACTTAATTAAGGAGAGGCATTGACTCCCTGCTGTTTGTATTGTGAACAGACCTGCCAAGAAGGCACTTATGAGATAAAATCCCAGAAGTACAAGCCGACGGGATCAGCAAAGACTGACACTTCAGTATGTGCACAGCTTAAATATCATGCCACAAGACATTTCCCAGACCAGTGACTCCAAACATGGGAAGTAGGTGGAGAACAATCTTAAATGGATTTCATGCCACAAGCACTTTCATTTCTGGCCCGGTTATAACAGCTAAGTGTGCTGTTGCATCGCCTCGCTACCTTGCCAAGGGAGGCAGGATAATGAGCACTAAACCTACTTCAGAGTCTAAGAGTTGAGATAAGTACATGGAGAAAGAAACTTAGAAGGAAATTCAACCCCTTTCTGCTTTGGTGTCCAACTTTGAAAAATCTTCTTTGTGAACTGCTGCCTTGAAATGTGAGATTAGGAGATGTAGAGAAAATCATGTAGAAAAATCCAGATGGCAAGTGTTGATTATCAGCCACACCAGCCTCACAGGAAAACAATGCAAGTCTTCAATCTGGGATTTTTGTTAAAGATTTAGAGTAAAAGTTGTCTGTGTCCTCACGTTAAAGTAAATCCACCAGATGCTGGCTTCTCCTTGATCTCTCTAACAGACAGCATGTTCAAGGTTCACATAATCTGAGAACTCTTTCATGTTTTTGATCACTCAGATGAAACAACGGTCAACACTCTCCTGAAATGCTCTCAAACCCTGATTATAGAGAATGTCACCATCTTGCTAATTGTTTCATTATTGCTGCCTCTGTTGACATTTGTAAAAAAAATATTACAACGCCACAGGGAAAGCAATCAAACAGCTTCTTAAGCAAGGATTAGTACAGCCTCTTATTCTCCCCTGCCTCTTCAACAGCCCTGTGCATGATCGTAATCAGTATTCATTCTGAACACCTCTGTGGTATCCCACCTAATATAAAATAAAATCTTCTGAGTGGATTTAATGTGCAGGAGTGGAGTTTTGGTGAAGTTTCACTGAGATGAAGGATGTAAATGTATGAACGACAAAAAAAAAAAAAACCCCACAGCATCTGCCATTTCACTTGCAATCAAAAGAAGCAGACTCTCCACATCTTTTCCTCCTGTGCATACTGTACAGTACGACGCTGCTTCCAGCTCCATTACCCAGAGCCTTCAGCTGCACCAACAAGACGGCTGGAGTTTTCTGATTAGTACGGCTCAGTTAATTCAAGCCTGCCAAGCATGCTCTCTCCAAGCACTGAATCACTCAATAAGGTATGAACTATTAGAGCTTGTTGGATAAAGAAGGCCAAAATGCCAGTGGGAGATGAAGAATTCAATCCTCTGCTTAAAGCTGGGGTAGGGTATAAAGGTGGGGCCAGTCGACAAAAAAAAAAAAATCCAGATTAACCTTTCGGCATATTGTAATTTAAGCAGTCCAAGAAGGAACTAGACTACTGCACCTACTCTAGCCTGTAATGCAAGAATTCAGCCACAGAGGTCATAGAATAGTAGAAAGTAGTAAGACACAGTGGGACAGTGGGTTAAGTAGAGTTCTTCCCCCAGGAAAGCAGGTTTTGAATTCCAAAATGTGAACCCAAAAGTCAGTGTAAACTTATTTTTAGTGCATATGCCATGCTAATCAGATCAGAGGGGTTTAGAGGGGAGAGATTCAGGAAGAAGGCTGTCAATTTTTATTTCTTCTTTCTTAGATATCTGCCAGCTTTAAGTAACAATGCTGCAGTGTAAAACTACTCTATTACATTCCTGTAGTGAAAATATCACCTGGAAGTATGTATGAATTATTATAAAAAATATACCTGAATGGTCAAAATGCAGAATATTGGCCCTTTTGCGAGTTATAGTATAATTATGAAAGAGGCAAATAATTGTATACAATTGACTGTTTAGTTTGGAACAACTTTTTTGAGGAGAACATTAAATGTTGTATCTAAAATCTTAAACTGTGAAGTAAGCCCATCCATACACCCATTTACTTAACCGCTAATGCAATTCAGGGTTATGACAGTCCTCTGCCAGTTCAATATCACAGGGCGAGAGGCAGGTACACCTGGGCAGGCGTCAGCCTGCCACAGTCTGAAGTAACCATCCATACATCCATTTTCTTCTGCTTATCCAATTCAGGGTCATACGTGTCTCTCCCAGCCGTCACAGGGCGAAATGTGGGGTACACCCTGGACAGGTCACTAGTCTATCGCAGGGCTAACACAAAGAAATAATCATTCACACTCACATTCACACCTATGACCAATTTAGAATCACCAATTAACCTAACCTAACCTAACCTAACATGCATGTCTTTGCACGTTTATGCCTGTTTGTGTGGGGGGAAGCCAGAGTACCTGGAAAGAACCCAAACAAGCATGCGGAGAACATGCAAACTCCACACAGAAAGGCCACAGGCCGCGAGTGGATTCAAACCCAGGACTCTCTTGCTGTGTGAGGCAATAGTGCTAACCACTGAACCACTGTGCTGCCTCTGAAGTAACCACTAAGTATAAATCAAAAGTACTACATTTTTCCCTGGAGTAAAACTACAAAGTGGCATAAGATGCAGGTTAATTGTAGTACTATAAGTTCCTAATTTTCTTTACTTTAAATTTAGGCCTACTCACAGTAAAAATATGAAGCGTTTTATGTAGAAATGTCATACTAAAAGAAAAATAATTTAATTTGCCTCTTGTAGCAGAGACAGAGTTAGACATTAAATTCTGAGCGCTTTCTAATAACTTTTCTTTAACAGATACCTTTGGTTTAGGAGGGCCAGCAGCTCCCCTGCGTGGTATAGGTCGTTACGCGTTACTCGGCTGAAGCGGAAAGCGTTCAGGTTGCAAAAAGTGACGGCTGGGAACGTCATGATCGGGGTCGTGACCTCATCCAGTTTGGTGACGTGCGGGTACTCAAGGTAGAAGTGGATCCGGTCCACGCACACGTACAGCAAGAAGGTCAAGGAGCCCAAGAAAAACACGAGCCACAGGCAGCGTTTGACGCAGAACCGCTCGTACGTGAAGATGTGAGAGATTCCGTGTAGGGTCGAGCTGTGCGCAAAAACTTCTATGGGTGGAGGTTGATTTGAGTCCATTTCTTCGGTTTCCACTTTGAGATCCATTGTTGACTGTGCAGCCCTCTCGAGTTGAATGGCAGTCAGAAAACGGCTTCAAATCAGAAAATATTCATTCACCTGTGGCACAAATTGTCATTATCCACGCGAACAGGTCCAAACGTGCAGATAACCTATCTGTCACCTGGTGCGGTTCAGTCGCCATCACTCATACAGACCAACAAAACATTTTAAGCTTTAAAGAAAGTCAGGCAAGCGAGAGATGTGTGCAGAAGTAGCGCCTTTCAAAAAAGCACAATGACTCAAATGCGTGCATAACCGAGACGCCAAAGCGAATGTCCATCACCGCTGCGCTACAGTGATGTTTTGCAGGTTTCTCGCTGGGCTGCAGAAAAACAAAGAAAAATATAAGGACTGACAAAGTGTTTAATCAGCCTGGGAATTCGTTGGTCGATTATAAGTCCAGTGAAGCACGCGTTGTTCCTGCGCGACAGTGAGAAGAAACGCGGAGCTGGAAGAGAAAACGAAATCCTTCTTGGCACTTCAGCCCGTTCATAAAGAGTTCCTCTGTAGCTGTGCTGCACGCATACCCCTTTCAGTCAGTCCGCAGATTTTCAGGTCAGACCAGGAGATTTTTGTCTACTCAGGGATCTAAAAACCTGTGTAGGAGTCAGACGGTTGGTTGTTGTGGTCGATGGTGAGTCGTGAGGTTTTCCCCGCGCTTGTTTGTGTCTGCCTGAAAGCAGCGGCGGCGGACTGAAGCTCTGCTGTTCACCTGCGAGTTACTCTAGTTTTTTATATCACCACTACACAAGCTGGCAGCCGGAGAGGAGAAAGAGAGAGAGGATTTAGAAGACTGTGCAGTTTAAAGTGTATTTGTTATCTTGAGATGCATTTATTTAATAATTTAATTTAAACAGTAATTTACACCTTATTGATATTTAAGGGATTCAATAGAATTTTAGCAAGCCATCCTACAGATGGTTGAATTTTGTTTAAAATGATCACAGGATATCACCCATCCTTAAAAATATACAGGAACCCGTACATTTTCAAACTTACTTCAGAGCTCAAATGAGGCTTTGGTGGTTCACTAGGCATATAAGCACAGCTACTTAACATATATTTAAGGCAATGACTGTGGTACTTAACAGAAGTCTGTGCGTTTTCCTTTTTATTTTGTCCTGGCCAGTGGACAAACACGAGTGTATTTTATCCTTGAGTAAAGTTTATTTTTACTACAGTTCTAGTGATATTTGGGGGAAAGCCAAAACCTCCTTTTGTGTGCTGGAAAAACCCTTTACCATGGCTGACAAAGAAGTGAGTGTCAGTTAAACCAAAGCCTTTCTAAATACAGCAACCGAAAAAAAGCAACTTGAGAGAGCACTAAACTAAGTGCTTTGAGGACATTTCTCCTTTCTGGAAAACAACTGGAAATGATGTGACATTATCACCTGAATCTGCAGCTTCCTTACACTTTGACCCAAATTTTAAAATACAATGACTGGCCCAGTGTTACAGATCTTAAACTAGCAGCTAGAGTGCTATTTATTATTTTTAAAATGTATTTATGTCGCAAGGTTCAGATGTAGGTTGTTTTAATAAAATCACATACTGTAGTTTGTCCAGCAGAGAGTGCCAAAGCTCCAACATTTTCAATACTCTCAGCACTGTCTGCAGCACAGGTAGCAGAGTAGCATCACAGGGTAGTGCAGGTAATACATTCACAACTAGTCTGTGAATGCATTGTAGGACGGTACTTTTTCCAGGTGCTTATAAAGGCTACAAACAATTTACTGAAAATTGTTTCTGGTAAGTGCTTTCACATCTTGCACCACTTGCATGCCTCCCAACAGACACATTATTACAAGTCCTTTTAGAAAGACTTTGGTACTGACTGCTGCATACATGTAACAACCCTTAAAATCCCCAGAACCTGCTATTTTGGAAATGCTCTGTTCGAGTCATCCAGCAGTCACAGTTTGTCCCTTGTTGGTACTCCACAGATTCTTGCATTTGCTCATTTTACCTTTTTCCAGAACATTAACTCCAAGAACTGAGTGTTCACTTGCTGCCTAATACATGCCACTCCATGACAGGTGCCATTGTAGAGAGATAATCAGAGTTATTCTTAGCACCTGTCAGTGGTTGTAACATTTTGGCTGATTGGTGAATAAAATTTGGAATAATTAGCTTCTTACACAATAAGCCCATTTGGAACAAGTGAAAGATGTGTAATAATGAAACTGACAAAATGAGTCTTCATTCTGTGTTTTGGATGAAAAAATAATGACTTAGCACTTTTATTGAGATATTATGGCACTGTCTATCTATCTATCTATCTATGCTCTTGTTTTCTTCCGGCTTTGTGACAGTTGTAAAGTGTTAATAGCTGTAATATAGACTCTCTATTATATTATAAACTGATCAGCTATTAGCTAAAATGGACTTGCAAGGTCATCACAAGCTGTCAGTCTAGTCTAGTCTAACTTTTCCCACAGTATGGCAGTTAAAAGAAAAAATTGTAAACCTCCCACTGTAATTACTCAGACCCAAATGTCATATCAAAAGAGCTAGGCTAGATGATTGACGTATCAAATTCTCCAGTCTTAGAACATTTAAGATTACTCATCTCCCATAGGAGAAAATTATTTGATATTAGGAAACTGCTGCGTGAAAAAACAGACAGTATCAAATACTACAATAAATCACATTAATAGGCACAGACACCATAAATGTATTGCCCATAATGCTAACCAACTGCCAGCAGTAGACATCGATGCCAAAAATAAATAACAGGTGGAAAGAGACTTTGTCCATGTTGTCTGCAGAGCAGTCGGGTGCAACTGAAAAAGAGAAGGTAGACACCAAATACAGAGCTGAAAAAAAGTAAATATTGGACCTACATTTGCTAGGCAAAATCCAAATGAATGATAGTATTGTAAATAAATATTACTTCCTTGTTAAACAGAGACTGGTTACTTTGACCTTTTGCTTGTATAGGAGCATGTTGCAGCTTAAGGGCAGTGATTCCTTATGTGTACTGAAGTTCCTTTGAACTCTTAAGAAGAAAAAGGTTTAGGAGAAAAAAGGGGGAAGGAACTGCATAATCAGTGACTTTGAATCTTTGAAGTTAAAGGAACAAAGTGATTTGAATCTGCAAAGATATTCATGATTTCCACCTTTATAATATCAACTTAGAAGGCGATGGTTAATGCCATGTAAGTTATTGCATTTTGAAAGAGGACAGACTCTCACATCGCAGATGACTTTGCTCACCCTCAGTAATTTAAAGTCAAATTCAAAGAAAATAATTTCAGCAAGGAGCACCCAAAGGAGAAAACAGACATTTCCGCAGGTTCATTCGTTATACAGACAATCCCAACACCTGGATTAAAGTCATATTACTGCTCATATGAATTAAAAAAGACA
The DNA here is from genome assembly GCA_015108495.1 of Heterochromis multidens. Taxonomy (NCBI): domain Eukaryota; kingdom Metazoa; phylum Chordata; class Actinopteri; order Cichliformes; family Cichlidae; genus Heterochromis; species Heterochromis multidens. Next base: position 12,610 of record VUQS01033780.1, read on the forward strand.
TCTGCAGTTCTTTTGCTTGACTGCAGCCTCAGAGAGAAAAGAGCCTGTTATTCCTGTAGGGGCTGAGGATATAGTGTGGTACATTATATGGACAGAAATACAGACTTAAAGATTTATGAGTGTAGAGGCCAAAAAAAAGCAATAAAGTCAGTCACTGTCAGTGGTATTTGGATCTAAATAGACCATAAAAAACTGTATAATAATGTGCAAAAAGTTCAATAAATACTCCAGCAATTTAATATTCTACTTCCATAAAGTTTGTGATCTCCAAAGAGGCAAAATAAAATAAAAATAAAAAAAGCAAAGGTGAAAATTGAGTATCACCTGGCAAAATATTCAAATTTTTTTCTCCCAGAGCTCCAGAAACACTTGATCCTACACATCCAATAATGAAACTCAATAGCATCTTTTATTAGACCCTCTTTGGCAAACATTTAGAGATGTTGAAGGGTACAGAGCATGTCCAAAGAGACTCTCCCCAAAACAGGATCATTATGAGCAGCACAGGAAAGAAAAATAATGATATGTGCCACATTTAGATTGGACCCATGAATAAACAATGACATTTTATCCTCAGCTGGATGCTGGCGTGAAAAATAGATCCGGCTGTGCAACAAGGCTGAATCAAGCTTTGTTAATATCACAAAATATTTATCACATGTCATGAAAGATGCATTACACTCTCTAAATACCTCAGCATGAAAAGAAAAAGTCTTCATCTCTGACATTAAAAGTCCTGCTACATTCGCCACTGTGCCTTGGGGCAGTTCTTATCTCAAATGCCACATAAACAGTTATATGTGATGCAGAAATGTGGATTGAATTTGATATTTTCATGAAGCTCAAGCAAAGCCTTTCCCACATTTACAGACATGACTGCATGATGTCTCTCTTATGTATAGTCATACGGTGGAAAGAAACTGAATGATTTATTCATGGACTGTACTTTTCCTTAAGTACTGAATAAAAACTGTAAGTATTTCACTTTAAGTACAATTTTGAGGTACTTGAGTATTTCCATTTTTCTAATTTATATTTATATTTAATTTTTTTTAATCAAATAGATTTAATTGTAAGCTTTATTTACTTCAGTGACTTTTAACATGAATTTTTTTAGTCAATGGATAATGTAACAATGATTCAACATACAACACACTGAAGGACAGAATGACTGAACCAGCAGTTTACGAACTTCTTGGGATTTAACGTCTCACAAAAAGCATTGTTTGTAGTCAGGCATCACATTCCAGGTGTCTGTGAATTGTTAACTGCTGCCTCAAACAGTGATTTGTTTATCTACACTTCTCATTTCAAGTTTAATTTCAATGAAAGATCTAGTATCTCACTAAATAAAATAAATAAATAACTAAATAAATAGACAAATAGTTCCCAAAAAATGAAAATACATTTGTGTATGTGATCTTTGTCTCCTCTTCTGTAAATCATCCTACAGGCCCTCATCTGGTATCCCATAAAACTGTATGTAAACTAAATGTAACAGGGGTGTCCAATATATGGCCGAGGGGTCAGGAAAGGCCCGCCAAAGGGTCTAATTTAGCCCACTGGATGGCTTTAGAAAATGTGGTAATTTGAAAAGAGAAAGGGATCAATTTTGGACTTCTAGCTGTATTTTGGTTATTTTTACAGTCTTCCCACAGCCTGGCATGCTACACCAGAGTAAAACAGAAAATTAGGGGTTCTTCACTATTAATATTCAATTAAATAACAGAAAAGTTCCTGTTTTTTTCACTATTTACTATAGAAATTTCTGTTTTGTTTTTTGTTTTTTGTTTTTTTTTTTTTTTTTTTTTTTTTTTTTTTGCCTATAATGTTACATTACAAGTTTGTTTTTGGTTGGGGTTTTTTGATCTCTGTGAGGGTTATTATCTAACTTAACTCACTGGTAATGTTATTTCTCTCTTATGGAGATGTACATTAACAAATTTAAGAGTTTAATTATTCTTTGAAAGGAGCAACTAATTATGACAAAACCTTGCCATATCTGTCCTACTTTGTGCAGCTCAATCATCAAAATTATGAAATTGATTTTGAAGGTGGACTGTGTTATACTTACTTGTCAAAATTAAAGAGCAATGTTATTTTTTTTTAAGATTTTGGCTTACATTAAAACCATAATCAACCCACCACCTGGAGGCAAACTTGAGACAGCTCATGTAGAACTCAGTTAACTGTACCTATAAAAAATATAAAAGACAATGAAAACCTTCCATGAACAGTAAATTAAAAACCACCAAAGAACTAAAACTCACATCTTTAACCTAATTGTTGCAACCAGCTGGCACACCTGACACATCTAATGGCCCTGATGATAGTTTTAATGTAAAGTCAAAGCTTGAAAAGCTGCAGTCCTGTTTTGTTATAACTTTGCTCTTAGATATTGCAGTTTTGTCAGTAAATTGGTAAGTTTTTATTTTCTGTTAAGTTGTTGAATGTTTTCTGTTGTATTTTCAAGGACTTTTTACACATCCATATAGTAGCTGTTAATGTGCAGCTGTAACTTAGGGTTACCGATCTCTGTTGGGTGAGCAGGCTCTAACATTATAGCAATAAAGAGCTTAGCTGCAGAAACCACTGTCTTCCATGTGTGTGTATGTGAGCACACATGCATTTGTACGTCTGATTAATGATCATGTGTGAATGGGGCATTATTACTATGTTTGTTAATCATTTAATTCACTCCCGTCATTGGAAAATGCTGACTGTCATTACACTGAGGTTTCTCCTTTCAAAGATGAAACCACTTTATTCTTTATTCAGTTTAATTCTTGTTTTCTTTATTTTAAAAGAGCATTACTAATGTCCTGTTTCGGGATTTATTTGTTTTGTAAAAGAGATGCTGTAAGAGAAAAATAAATGAAACTAGCATTACTCTTCTCAAGTTGTGTGCTTTTGAAATATGTTTGTGAGAGAGTCTGTCCTTTTTTGCAAGTGTGCACATTTGTGTCAGCTCTGATCCTCAGACTTTGTTCAGTCCAGCACTCAAGTATATCATTAACAGCAAGTGTGTGTGTATATGTGTGTGTGTGTGTGTGTGTGTGTGTGTGTGTGTGTGTGTAAGAGTGAGGAGGAGAAATAGATAATGCCATTGCTGCTATCAAGAAACACAATTTTTAGCATGCTAACTTTGGATTCCATATTTAATTGCAATATAAATACTATCATTTTCCATAATATACCAGTGGAAACACCACACAGAAGATCCTCAATTCAGAACTTTCCAAAGTAACGGTTCACTGTTTCATTATGGTTGCCATGATTATGGTATACTAGAGTAATATGTATATTTGTTTATTGAAATTTATAATACTATTGCTTCATTTATCTGTAAGGTCTGGCTGGGATGTGTGTGCATCTGTGTGCATGTGTCATGTGTGTTTGTCTTTTCTCAGTGGACACAGTGTAATCAGGCATGCTGCTTGATCATTGCCAAACTCCTGACACTTTGGACCCAGCATGGAGACGGGAAAGGTAAGCGTATTTGGACATGTACATTCTTTACATTCTTTGCACTTTATAAATGGCTACATATCTGCCACCTTGTATTGGAAAAGCAGTATTTGAAAGCAGGTGTTCTTTTGTCATTGCATTGTGGATGCATAAAGCTTTAGAATGTTAGACCTTTTAATCATCAGTGTGTCCTTTGCTTGCATTGTCACTTTGCTTAGGCGACTGTCATGATTAAAATTCTGATGTGTCTGCTTCAAGGAGACTTCAAACTGGCTTACTTACTTTTGTATGTAAGCATTAATTTGCAGAAATAGTGAACAAAGCAGTAACTCTTTGAGCCACCCCTCGTTTCTTTATATTTCTCTTCTAAGAAGCTAGCCTATTTTTTAAAGTGGTTTTAAGCAATACCAGAAAGTTGATTCTGTTCATCTGGACGTAGTGTTTTCACTCATCCAAGTGCCTTCATCAGTCTCAGCTGACTGTAGGTTTCCCCTAGCCTTATAAACAGTACATTTTCATAATGACTGAAACTAGCACCATTGACGAAAAAAGGATTGTGAGGCCTGTTATCAGTGATCATTAATATGCACATTGTCGTAACATTGATCAATGGCCATGAGTACTAGTCACAGAGGGTTGGGTAATGGCTGCAATCACAGCATTGTAAAACGGTGAAAGTGTGTCCTATATTTTTCTGCTGCACTCAAAAAAGGATTCTTAACCTCCATTAAACAGGAAGCAATAATTTTGTGTAAAATGCAACTGAAATATATAAAATCAATGGTTAATTTATTCAAAAAATTAATCTTCAAGGAAAATGTGCTTGGTATAAACTCAATGTATACCAATCAAGTAAATTTAAATTGACCAGATTCCGTTAAATTGTCAATTTCATTTAACCAGATTCCATGAAATTTAACATTTTACATTGTACTTATGCAACAAAATTACATGGAAAATTTACATGTAATTAAATTAGTTAAAGTCATGAATTTGGGCAGAATTTGTTTTGAGTGTGGGATGTGTGCCGTTTTAATAAATGGAGCTATTTATTCAGTTAATGTTTGCCATGGGTCCTAAATTAAATTATCATATGGTATCAAGGGGGGTAAGGGCATTCTGTCAGTCATTTTAAAGAAGAAAGACTCCATTGCTGGAAGTTACCAGAAATTTGGAGACATCGCCTACCTGAGACAACTGGGGTGTGGCGTGATCATGCCACACATGAAAAGGAGAGCTGTTACTGCTACTGCAAGTCCCAATCCATGGAGCAATGACCTGCTGATGTGACTGTCCAACACTCGGCTAGAAAATGTACTTGAAAAAGGTGTTACCTTTGCTCCCAAAACAAAGTGAGCAAGGTAGCAACTGTCACATGCCAGCATGCCCTGGGCATAGCATAAAGCAAATTTGTGGGCTATAACTGCCTATAGTGTGTTTAGCTTTAGTTGTTTTTAGTTGTTTCTAGTCCCTGTACATCTGTAGTGAGAACTTGGTTCACATTGTCAGCAATTACTCAGACTCATTCTCCACCATGGCTATCCTTTGTCATTGAGTCTGTTCATAATATTTATGGACAGGATTCCTTGGCACAGCCAAGAGGTAGAGAGGGTGAGATTCAGTGGAGTCAGGATCTCATCTCTGCTTTTTGCAGATGATGTGGTTCTCTTACCTTCATCAGGAGGTGGCATCCAGCTTGCATTGTGGCGGTTTGCAGTTGAATGTGAAGTGGCTGGCATGAGAATTAGCACTTCCAAGTCCAAGACCATGGTTCTCACCTGGAAAAGGGTGGAGTGCCCACTTTGGGTCAGGATTGAGTTGCTGTCCCAAGTGGAGGAGTTTAAGGATCTCGGGGTCTAAACAAAAACCTACCATTCTGGGTCAATACCCAGACCACCTGGACAAGAACAGGAAGACACCGCAACCAAAGACAACCAGGATAAGTGGGTGAAGAACTTATCGGAAAAGGGACCTCACTGAACCGGAAAAGGATGTGCTAGCCAAAGGTCTCAATTTTGCCAAATCTCCACAACAGCTGCCCAGAGTGGATCTCATCACAGCCACGGAAACAGCAATAAGGATTAATACACTAACACAACCTGAAGCTGAGCAAATCAGGATGAAGGTTTTAGCTACCCTCTCTAGTGCAAGAATTCCTCCATCCAACCTCACAATTCCAGAAAAGAAGGCCATCACATCCATGAGTAAAGACCAGAATATCACCATTCTTCCAGCCACAAGGGGAGGTGCATCGCTGTTCTAAACTCACACCAAAATTACTACACTCCTCAGTGACAGCAATACTTATGAAATCTTGAGGCAAGACCCCACAAGCAACAACAAGAAGAAAGTCATCAGTTGCTTACAACAACTTGAAAAGGAGAAAGCCATTGACTGCCCCACATACTACCGCCTTTACCCCAGAGAAGCCATACCCTGTATATATGGGCTTCCAAAGATCCACAAAGAAGGAGTCCCACTCAGACCCATTGTTAGCAGTATAAACTCAGTCACCTACAAAAATTCCAAACACCTCACCACCATCTTAGCACCGCTTGTAGGGAACACTCCACATCGGAAACTCTACTGACTTCACCGACAAGTGCTGCCAAATCACACTGAATCCAGATGAAACCATAGTGTCCTTTGATGTGGTCTCACTTTTCACTTGTATTCCGACAACCGAGACAGTGGAGACTGTCAGGAACCGACTACAGCAAGACAGCTCCTTACACAACAGAACCAACTTTACCACCAATCAGATTTGCACACTGTTAGACCTCTGCCTTACCACCACATACTTT
>VUQS01033783.1:6364-17729 GCA_015108495.1 Heterochromis multidens
AACACCACCGGGAAAAAAAAAAAAAAAAACCAAAAAAAAAAAAAACCAACTGCATGTCAGCTCAGCCACTGGGCTGGTAAATAAAGTGGCATTTATGTCATAGCTTTAAATCAGAAAAATGCTGAGCATATTTTTACAGCATGTGATGGTGTGTTCATGTTCGGGTTCCTATGTTACTGCAAATACTTTTACACAGACATTTCCCATCCGCATCTTAATACTTTCTTATAGCTGTTCCCACTCAGGGTGCTGCTTCCAGTGCTGTAAAATATAGGTTAGTCAGGTTAGTCATGTGACATCTCAAGAAAGGCCAGAAAGTGACCAGAAACGAGCACAGAATCACCCTGTGCTCATCTGCCAGCCTGGATGAATGTGTGTTATGTAACTCAGAAGGAGCCATGAATCAGCATCAGCAGGGAGCTGTTAGTAAAGGCGGGGTGACCTGCAAAAACAAGTGGAAGAATGGTGCGACATTTCTGCCTCCTAAAAGAAATGAGCTCATTGTTGGTTCATGTCCAAAGCCCTCACCACATTTTTCTGTGTGAACCCCCCCACCCCTCCAACTCCAGACCAGCAGAAACAATTCCCACCCTTCAGTCCTGAACTACACCTTAATTCAGCTGTTATTTCACTAGAATACTGACATGACATAAAAATGTGCTTTAGACAAGCAACAGTGCCCCCGCATTTATGAAGGAAAAGTAATTGTTTTGGACATTATGATTGGAGCACACAGAATAATTATCCTCACCTTCTTTTGAGCTCGCAGAGTCTGACTGCAGCTTCAGGATGTCCTCAGTGCTCCCGTACTTCATGACTGAGTTGATGGATGAGAGCGTGCTGACCAGCTGACTGTTGATGGCCCCAAACTGGGACTGGGGCTGGCCGAAAGCCTCTGCCAGCTCGGTGTAGTTCTCAGCTAGCAGCATTTGTTGCTCCTGCAGCAGCTTCTGCACCCTCTCGATGTAATGGTCCAAGCTGACACCACTGTGCGCCTGCAGGCCTGCCGTCTCAGTCTTCACCTCCACGGTCTCCTTGCTGCTGATGCTGATCACAGATTCAGCTGGCTGGGAGGGGCCACATGCTATGTTTCTGGTTTTTAAACCAACTAAGAAATTCTCATGGATGCTTACTGGTCCCACCCCACATTCTTTGGTTTTAGTTGAGCTTGATTTGCTGGGGAATAGCTCCACGTCTGTGGTGGTTCCAACAGCAATTGAACGCACCTTTGCTGTTGAGTGAACATCTTTTACGAGTCCTTCTCCAGCAGCGATGGTCCGGGTTTCAGTAACGACTGTGTTGGTTTGCTTATCAGACGTAATCACCTCCATGTGAGTGAATGAGTCGGTGAGGACAACATGTTTTGTGTTTGTGGACTTGTTTGCAACTTCTGCCTCAGTGTTGGTCTGCTGAGTTGCTGACTCAGGAGCTGCCATGACTCCACAGTCCACTTTACTGACACAGTCTGGGTCAGTTCCTTGTGACACCAAAGTCTTGATGGGACTAACGATCACATCCACTGAACAGTCTCCACAGCCGACTGATCGCTGCTCTTTGCTCACCTCCATCATGGGTTTGCTGAGGGTCAAGCTGTCCACCACCTCCTCTGTGTTCACTCCCACCTCACAAACACTGAGCTCCACACCTACCTGCTGGTGGCATGTCTCCACCTGCCTCCCTACACATTGGTCATTCACCTCCACATGTTCATGCACCACCCACCGGTCCATAGGGATGTCTGGTCCTGTGGCGACATTGTGCACAGTAGGCTGACAGGACACTCCTCTAGTGAGAGTCTGTGGACTTTTAGCAGTGCTAACATGGCTGAATTCCAGATGTTCACCCACTCCCTGGCTGCGTGTCTGGACTTTAGCCTCCACACAGGCGCTGTACATCTCCGGCCTGACCATCAAACCTTTGTCTGCCTTTTTCTTATTTGACCCACCAGCAGCTTGGAGCTCCAGTTTTAGCTTTCCCATCTCCATTTGATGAGTTGTTTCTTTGAGCTGCACCTCTAGGCGGTAGATCTTCTCCTTCAGGGCTTCAATGGTCTGCTGCTGGAGCTCAATCTCTTTCTCAGCTTCACTGGTCATGCCCAGCATGGCCTCGGTGACGCCAACTGCCGTGCTCCGCATTTCCAGCCGCTCTGTAGATACCGCCGCGTCCTGAAAACAGCGTTCTTTCTGTGGCTTCCTTTGGGTGGCAGGAAGGTTATTCATATTTTCATCAGTAACTACGCCAATGGACTTCTGGTGGGCTTGGTTCTGCGTGAGATTTAGAAACTGATTTTCATTTGTATTGTCCTGGGATGTCTTCTCCAGTGCTTGGACCTCAGCAGCCAGGCGTCTGAACTCCTCCAGCCTCTGAGTGCTCTGCTCCTGGGCTTCTGGCTCCATGATGTGCAGCTCTGTTTCCTTTTGGATGGGGCCTGGGTTTTCCATTTGGTCAGCGCAGCCTACACTGTAGGAGCGTTTGCGGAAGCCACCAAGACCTTGACTTTTTGACTGAGCAGCCAACTGTCTTTTCTCCTCCTGCAGAACAGCAATCTTCACCTGCAGGATAGGAATGGTTTTCACCTGCTCTTCTAGCTCCTTCAGCCTCCTGAGAGCCACAACCATCTGCTCCCGGATTTGCTGCAGGTGTAATGGGCTGACGTTAGTTACCGGGGTGGCCACGCCAGAGCTCAAGGGGCTGTGGCGGATGGAGCTGCCCCTGGATGGTGGGTAATAGAGGTTATACTCTCCATTAGGGAGATGACCATTGATGGGCAGAGTCTGATGGGTGCTGGGAGAGATCTGGCTTGGGCCTATGGAGCCAGAGTAGGAGGACAGCGAGCTGCTAGAGCCCATACCACCGAAGCTGGCAAGACGACGGCGGGGCATCGAAGGCTCGCTGGGCGGCTGCATGAGCAGACGCTCCTGTTCCAGCCGACGACGGGTCTCCATGAGGGTCTTCTCCACTTGGGGGTTGTGCCGAGGGGCAAACCTTGGTGAAGGTGGGGGAAGGAGTTGTTTCTGCTCTGTGATGCTTAAGCACGACTGGTGCAGAGGCACCTCACAGGCCGCCCTGGAGAGGGTGGGAGTCAGCGGAGCAGCGACCCTGTTGGTGAAGAAGACTGGGGACTGCTTGCCGTCGCTGTTGGAGGAAGACAGGGAGTCTGTGGACGTCCATTCAGCCTGAGTGCTCACCCCACCAGTGCTGCCCCGAGGCACCACCAAGGGTTTGGCCACTTTGGGCTTCCTCTGGATACTCAGCTTCTTAATGGTGTTGCCCCTCTCAATGTCGTCAACATACTTGAGGAAGTCCAGGTCTAACTGATAACCATAAGGAGTTTCAACATAGTAGGGGGCCTCAGAATCCTTCTCGTCTTCTGTGCTTGGGCATCTTTGTCCTCTTTCTGAAAGAGAGGACACAACAATGTATTAGTGTTGATTTAGTGCTCCTGTAATGACCACTTGATGGAAATCTACAAAGACAAATTACAAAGAAACTACAGGTTTATAGAGAACATATAAACTGAGAAGAAGTTTGTTGCAGAGCCTCTGAAACAGCGTCAAGTAAAGTGTTTCTTTGAGTTTAATGAGGTCATTTATTTGAGATAGAATATATAAAATCACAAGTTCCACACTTAGGCGAACAAAAAAGGTGCAGGAAGAAGAAAATCTGAACCCGCACTTTGTGCAAACGAGAATTTATAATAAGGTCATTTACAATAGCAAAATGCCTCTGTGCATATACACAAATGTACCTACAAGCATATTAACATACAGATGACTGCATATTTCACACATTCACAAGCTCGAAAACAGAAGAGAAACAAAATAAGGTTTGATGTGAGCTACTGAACTGGCCATTTTCTACAAATCACCAAAGATACAGCTCATATTGTGCAAGTACTTTCTTTATATACATATTTAAATCGTCTAATGTTCATGGTGCAGTGTACACCTTTGGCCACTGACAACTGCCATAATTTGACAGTGCAAGTACAAACACGTCTCAAATTTCTCACGTCTCTGCTGGAAAAGTGTGAGTGCTAATTATTTTGGCAGAGAATGCTTTAGTCAGCCCCAAACTATGTGAGATGCAACTATGTGACACCAGCAAAAAATGCAAAGTGGCAGAGGATTTTAAAATTTGAAAACCCCTGTCAAAGTTAGCATGCTGAAGTGTGAAGAAACCACAGCTTGGATAAGAAAGGAGCCAAAGGGGTCAGACAGGCAATGTCAATATTTCCTCGTTCAAAATCCATCCTAGTGTCAACATTTTAGCTGTTACAGACAAAAGTGACCCATGAACTATCACACAGTTTGAAGACAGAACTAAAGAGCAAGCTACAGGTCACTCAAAGCTGCTTAATCCAAAGTCCAAACTCCAACACATCCAGCTGAAAATGCACTCAGTCAGAGTCCACAGAGCCAGGCCGCTGTATTCACACCGTGTTGGCTAAATACAGAGCCTTGTTCTTGGTATGCCTGGAACTCTCAGTGACTAAAGCAAACACAGGCTGGAAATAAACAGCCTTGCTCTTCCCTTCCAGTCCGCCCAGCTCCAGCAACTTCTCTCCTCAATCCTTTCCATTCAGCTACAACAGGAGGAGGGAACAACAAGGATAAGCCTGCTGCTAAAACCTCTCTGCATGTGTTGTTCAAACTTCACTCACCTCACACCAGCAGCACTCTTTAATTCTACGTTTCCTTCTTCTCTGCTCCGCTCGGCTGGCAGTTTCAGAGCACAGGCTGCACTGTGCTGAGATCAGGCTGAGCTACAGAAGTACTTTCTCTCCTCACTGTGCTCTCTTTCACAATCCTCTCTCCATACGGGAGGAAAAAAAAAAAAGCTCCACTATTGGTGTAAACTAAACAGCACTGCTCTGGTGCACTATTGGACAGCTGCTTCCTCCAATCATGGGAGGCTCTGAGCCGGGCGCTTCCCTTCCCAAATAAGAGTCCTATTATTCATGGAGTGGAGGTGAACCCACAACAATAACAGTCTGTTCTTGAGACAAATCGCTCAGCAAATGAACATGTCAAACTTTTGCACTCTGGTTTATGCTCCATGATCCAGTTTGCAGCATCTTTACTCTCTTTGGAGTTTCAACATCTCCAAAGAGAGTCAAGTCCAGCTTCTTATACAGTCCAGTTTATATCGAACTGTAAGCTTTTACAAGTCTGGACCTTTAGTTTGCAGAAGTGTTCTTATATCAGGTAAGGCTTCACTTTGACGTAATTTTATTCATCTTTTTAAAATAGTCACAATAACGCTCATTCTTGTGACACAAAGGTGTGCATCAGTCAGACTTAAACTACAATGATTGCATAATGTATGTGCAGAATATGCACAATAAACTTACATTTTAATGGTCACCACAGGGTTTAAGTTTTATTTCCTATCTGCCACACCTTTACCATTCTACACCATTAACTGTGGGTGAAAGACTGTCACTACAGATGGCAGAGAGAGGGGAATCTTTCCAGACATTTGCATGCTATGTCCAAAGAACTCTGATCAACATAAAAGGTTACAAGTAATTATCTTGAAGCATGCTCAATCATCCAAGTAAAGAAATCCCAGAAAGTTGATTCTGTTCATCTGGATGTAGTGTTTTCAGTGGAAGAAACGTTTCGTCACTTCATCCAAGTGACTACAGCCTGTAAGTTACTTGGAACGCTACTGAAAATGCTACGTCCAGATGAACAGAATCAACATCCTGGGGTCGCAAGTAGTTGCTGCAAATGTGACCGTTCATTCCTTTGAGGTAAAATATTGCCTTCCCTTTTCAGTCATTTCCATCTAAATTTCTATGTTTACAATTAAAAGCTCCTATTATTGATATTAATGTGATGGTTCAAGTGTCTGACCTGTAGCAAAATGTTGAGTCATGCCCTTTCCTCTGTGACTACTGCTCAAAATCATATATAGTAGTAATTCAGTACTAATTAAGCTATTTAGGCTTATGATTTATAGGTAGATCAGAAAAGATATCTATAACAATCAGCGTAAATAACTGAAGATGATATGAGCTGTACCACATACAGGATGGGGCCGTTGCCATCCCATCATTTCTTATAAGTTACACATTCCTTTTGCATTTCTAATGGTTCCAAATTGTTAGTAATCAAATATGTCTTTAAAATTCTCAACTGTAACTGTACCAAGTCTGATGCAGGCCAAGGGTGGGTTTTTACTAGTTTTAATTACAGGATATTTTTTAAAGACAAACAGACAAAGCAGCAGACAAATGTGGTATTACCTCTTGTTAGGCACATGTGATTTGTTTATTCTTAAATAACTTAATTTATTAAAGTTATTGACTGTTATAAGAAAATGTTCTTTGGCTACACCTTGTAAATGTTGTGCTTTCTTTGCCAAATACATTAAACCAAAAGATCTTTGGCTACTGAGAAAACACGACATCTGAAGGTGTCATTGTATGTTTGAACTGTGTGAAAATCTGTGACGCAGCACAGGAAAAGCCGGCCAAAGACACAGACCACGAATCCCGCCTGTGCACAAAAACAACCAATCGACGATGCATTCAAGAACAATGTTTCCAATGTTTACCTTAACTTCACTACCTGCAATCTCTCTCAACATTATGGCTGAAAAAAGTAGATGACTGAACAGTTTCTGATGCATAAACTGTAGATAGACATTATTTTGCCCCAAATCCTCGTCAGGCAAAATTCTCAGCTATGAGGGGGAAAACTCTGGCTCAGTGCAGCCACACACGCTGAGGGTGCGACCTCGCCAGTCAGCAGCTAAATGTACCCCCTTTGTGATGCTGGTGACTTGAGCCTGTGGTGATAATGCTGTGTGGATTGCAATCGATCAACGGTTTCTTGTAAGAAGTTTAATCATTTGCAAACATGCTACAAGTGACTATTTGCATTGTTACTAAACCATAATCACCATAACCATAACTCTCAGAAAAGAAATCTGGTTTTTTGCATGTTAATCTGGAGGTTTTGAAGTTTTAGGAAACAAAAAGTAAAATAAATACTTTCGCATGCTGTCACAATTTTAAACAACCTGTATTCATGTGAGTTGTTTTGTGGGAAAATAAAGCAAATTTCCTGAAGTTTTATGAAATGATTTTGAATAAAAACATTTTTTTTTTTTTTTTTGGTAAATCAAGTATTCCACAGAGTTCACTTTTATAAAGCCCTGGCTGTTTCTGCTGCGCTGCCCTGAAAGTCATGTCATGCTTTTTTCCCCCTGGTATAAATAATCTGAGCAGCACAGTCACGGTCTTGTGCTGTCTGGTTTGGAGGAGTCCCCCTGTGGCACGAGTGCTGACGGGCCGTGTCACATGTGACAGACAGCTCTGTGGCACCGCGGGCACCCCGAACAGCTGAGCGATGACCTCATCAGCAGAACAACTGAAGGGGTCACGCAGCAGTGAGACCGAGAAGAGCCCGGCAGTCTGCTGCAGTGATCAACAGCTGTGAGATCGTCAACACAACAGTTAGCTAGAAGAGCGAGGCTGCTTCTTAAAGAGCAGCTCTTAATCGTCCAAACTACGAGGTCATTATTTCTGTCGTCTTCTACAAACACCCCTGCCTAAAACTAGACTGTTTGCACACCCATGAAAAAAGGTATTTTTTCTGGATGAAGTTTCCCGAACTGAGCTCCACCAGTGTGACTAAGCACTGTGAGCATTTCAGGAACTCTAAAACAGGACCTCCACCCATTATCAAACTTCCCTGTTTCTTTGACTCAGCAGCAAACGAAAGAGAAAGGCACATTTATTAAACACGGTAAAAGGCAGTCCTTCTGTCTTTATTACCGTTACGATGATCCCCTCAGCTCTACATTTATTGTACCTGATGGACTTCAGCTATAGCTGCATGCTACAAAGCAAGACTAACACACACAAAATATCCTTTCATTAACTGGCTTAACTAAACCTGACAACTGCAATCACACTACATGATCACATGATCGTGGCTGGAGATATTCACCTAGTCAGGAAATTATATGGGCTGGGTGATAATCAGATTTAAATGTCAATTACGATTTTGGCTTCTAACGATTATGAAAAAAATAAGCAGGATAAAACGATTATGATCATTTTTTCTATGAAGATCATGAATCAGTCACTGTTTAGGTCATTTTCAGACAATATGGCTAAAACAGAGCCTTCAATCAACAAAAACCATTCATTTGATGGTTTATATGACATGATGTCTGTCACTAAGAAGACTATAAAACTCACAAAAATACAGTTAAAAATCAAAAACTTATTCCTTCCTCTGTGATTTTTACATTTTCCAAAGCCATCTATTGGGCCGGACTGAACCCTTTGGCTGTCCCGCTCTGACCTCAGGTCGTTTGACTGGAAGTAAAACTCAGGGTTTCGTAGCTGAACCTGTGGAAGGACCATCTGTAGCTGCTGCTGACAGTTTCAGGTCTGTCACTGGACCCGTGGCTGCAGAGCAGGTTTCCTGAGGTATGCAGGTCTATTGCTTAATTATAATTATATTTTTTGCTCTGGATGTTATTTTATTTATATATTTATTCAATTGTTGCAAATACAGTGACTGCATAGGGATTTAGTGACTTGTCATACCTCCTCTCTTTTCAAACACCTAGCAAAAAAGAAAAGAATACATCTATGGACAGGATTGCTCTTCAACTCATTTGCTCTGCTTGCTCTAAAATTCATTGATATTACAACCCCACCATGAGGGCGCAGGTAGATCTGACCACCATTAGAATCCAGTACTCCATTCATTTAATGTGTTGCTTTAAATGTGCAGCCCATTCTTATGGCATGTAAGACAATTATAACCTTATTCTTTCAGCTGTAACCCAGGCAGAGTTTAATGGGCTGACTGCAAATACAGAACAAATATACAAGCAGAATTCAAACCATTTTTTAAGGGTCAAAAAGTGCTTTAATCAGCTGATAAAGATAAGCAGTTTCCTCGGCTGATAATCTTCATCTTCTGACAGTTTTTACAGATGCTTATCAGAGAAAGTCTAATGGTCTCTGAACTATAACACCCTTTTATAGGCTGCCACTGAGCTCCATAATAAATAGCTGGTCTTTCATTCTTTAGTTTCAGGGGGATAAAAATCTTGATTTAAAAAAAAAAAAAAAAATGCTTGTTTCTCATTCTTAAAGGCTTTATTTCTAATCTGCCATCCAAAGTCATTAAAGACAAAATACAAATATAATAAGCACGAAATGCGAAGACTATATTAATAAAACTAATAATAATAATACAAAATATACAAAAATACCATTTTTAGTCAAAACTGTCCAGCTGAGGAGAGTTTTAGTAACTGCTCTGATCTTAATGGAAGTGCCAACCTAAAAATAACATTTAGTGGTTGGCACACAGCTTCCCGGCTCTGTTCTACCTCCCTCAGCTGGGATATTCAAATATTTCTGCCTGATTATCTAACGTGAGCTGTATGTTCGCTCCAGCAGCATACTGTAACAGAAATCATGCACTTTTGAGTCAAAGACTAATTATTCACACTTCACTTCACAGCCAAATTTAAAAGCACGCGCTGACGGTAACACACGTTTTAGTTGTTTCCATTTCAACAGACTTGTGCGCTACATTAAAGAATCCAAACTGTCTCTGGACTTTTCTGTGCTTCACCAGTCAGCTGCTGAAAATGTCCAACCTTCATTCATTCATTGCCTGAACCCCTCAAACTCTCCATGTTTACTCTTAAAATATGGGGTTGAGGGCCAGCTCGGGCCCTGCTGTTGACTCTCTGAAGAAAAATATACAAGCAGGGCTTTGCTTATTTTACACTAGCTGTGTAAAAGTTTAAATTTAGAGCTGACAAAAGCCTTTTAACTTCCACAGCGCCATCAGACACTGAATAAATGAGGCTACTGGACTAAATCTGTCTGCCAGCTGTTTGTTCACCAGAAAACAGAAGTCTTTTAGTTATTCTATTTTAAATTAAAGCCAAACTACCTACTTTTATGGCTGCTTTGTATAGTATATAATGTATACTTAACACTAGAAAAAACAGCTTGTAATGGGCTGCTAATGTGGCTCAGTCAGTGTTAAAATGTGATATTCTTTAAATTTCCTGTTACAGAATTTTACATCTCACCTTAGAGATGTAAAATTTCCCCATTGGTCTGTGGACAATTAAGATATCAGTTATCTTTAACCACATGTAAAAATGTCAGTTCAGACAATATTTCTGCGATTTATCAAGGAAAAAAAATAAAATGGTTTTCCACCTACTCCTTTGAGGAGTTTTGAGTTTTTTGGGTACCTTTTCCTTGATTCATAATTATAGAATTTGGAGTTTTTGTTTGGAAATAAAAAGAAAGCTGAAGACGTCACCTCTGCACTCTGCACCACTGCTTAAGGAGATTGTGGTGGATCGGCCTTTTAATCTATTACTCTATATCCAGTCTCCATTACTACTTAAACTTATTACTTTTCATGAAAACAGTGAAAGTAATCATTAGCTGCAGACCCAGTTTTAATTTTTTTGGACTCTAAATATGGAAAATTCTTCTGGGATTAAATTTTATTTATTCTGCTGCATTCTTTAAAACACTGAGGGTTGGGGTTATTTTAGGTATAGCCAATATTCCTGTTGACCGGTAACAAATGAAAATGCCTGAATAAATGACTGGAGAGGCATAAGAAAGCAAACCTACACCTTGGCTGTATAGTTTAATGTGTATGACTGGATCTGAATCATATGTCTCCAGGTCTCAGCACAGCTGGACACCAACAGGAGGATCTGGATAGTTGGTGGACTCAGACACCACAAAAACAAACAGCAAGTGAGGGGATATCTTTTGGAAGAAAACTGTTTAAGTTAAAATCGCTGTACAGGGTGGGCCATTTATATGGATACACCGTAATAACATGGGAATGGTTGGTGATATTCAAGTCCTGTTTGTGGCACATTAGTATATGTGAGGGGGCAAACTCCCCAAGATGGGTGGTGACCATGGTGGCCATTTAGAAGTCGGCCATCTTGGATACAACTTTTGTTTTTTCAATAGGAAGAGGGCCATGTGACACATCAAACTTATTGGTAATGTCACAAGAAAAACAATGGTGTGCTTGGTTCCAACGTAACTTTATTCTTTCATGAGTTATTTACAAGTTTCTGACCACTTATAAAATGTGTTCAATGTGCTGCCCATTGTGTTGGATTGTCAATGCAACCCTCTTCTCCCACTCTTCACACACGGATAGCAACACCGCAGGAGAAATGCCAGCACAGGCATCCAGTATCCGTTGTTTCAGGTGCTGCACATCTCGTATCTTCACACCATAGACAATTGCCTTCAGATGACCCTAAAGATAAAAGTCTAAGGGGGTCAGATCGGGAGACCTTGGGGGTCATTCAACTGGCCCACGAC
>VUQS01033784.1:0-15147 GCA_015108495.1 Heterochromis multidens
TGCCATTTTTGCCCAGTCTCTTTCTTATTGTTGAATCATGAACTCTGACCTTAACTGAGACAAGTGAGGCCTGCAGTCCTTTAGATGCTGTTCTGGGTTCTTTTGTGACCTCCTGGATGAGTCGTTGATGCGCTCTTGGAGTAATTTTGGTAGGCCAGCCGCTCCTGGGAAGGTTCACCACTGTTCCAAGTTTTCTCCATTTGTGGATAATGGCTCTCACTGTGGTTCACTGGAGTCCCAAAGCCTTAGAAATGGCTTTGTAACCCTTTCCAGACTGATAGATGTCAATGACTTTGTTTCTCAGCTGTTTCATTAGATCGTGATATGATGTGTTGCTTTTTGAGATCTTTTAGCCTGCTTCACTTTGTCAGACAGGTTCTGTTTAAGTGGTTTCTTGATTCAGCAGGTCTGACAGTAATCAGGCCTGGGTGTGACTAGTGAAATTGAATTGAGCTTTCCAAAAAATGTGATTAATCACAGTTAATTCATGATTTAACAAGAGGGGGTAATTACTTTTTCTACTTTTTCACACAGGGCCAGGTAGGTTTGGATAGCTTTTTTCCCTTAATAAATGAAATCATCACTTAAAACTGCATTTTGTTTTTACTCAAGTTATCTTTGTCTAATATTAACATTTGTTGATGATCTGAAACATGTAAGTGTGACAAATATCCCAAAAAAAAAAAGAAATCAGAAGGGGGCAAATACGTTTTTACAGCACTGTACATGCAATGAGTTTGATCCCATCCATGTTGTTGCGAAACTTGTTTATTTAACCAACCAGCATAGATAGAGCAACATTGCAACTCATTTAGTGGCATTTTTTTCTCTGTGAATGAAAGTGTAATATTTCTTTATTATTCTTTGCTTTCTTTTAGCTCGTTTTTGGTCTCCCACTACTTCCTCTAGCTTTTATGCTGCTTAAAGCGCAATTATTTTCCTCAATAATGTTACAGTCACACTATGGAAAACAGTGGTTGGAGACCATGACCTGACTAAAATTAAATGCAATAAACTTGTGATCTTGTTGCTTTTGAATTGCATGCTTTGAAGACACCGATCACTTGCAGTCATTTGCTGTCTTCAAAGCGACTTTGGTGGATCAACACGGTGATAAAAAAGCAATAAGACGGAGTGGATCTGCTATCAGTTTGCAGTTGAATGGGATGAAGCTGGCAGTTGCATGTAATCTGTGATAATATGGCAGTTAACTGTAACAAATCACCAAAAATTGCCAGTCGGTTGCTATGTGTTGCAAATCTGTTACCATCTCCAGAAATTCAGAAATTCCTCCACAAATAATGATGTAGTTGCCACAGGATGATGATATAACTGCAGAATGACATAAGCAACCTTGCTTCTATATAGGAATATAACCAGAATACAACCGGTTGGCAACCGGTTGAGTCGAGTCCTCCATTGCAAAGAGACACGGTCCAGACAAGTTGTTCTCACCAGTGCAGACTGACTCAGACTGATTGTAACATGTTGGCAATGTGTCTGTGATTATAAATTAGATGGCAGTTATTTGTAAACCTTCACCAGAGTCAGACTGTGATTGCAGACAGGTTGCCTCCCACCAGGTGACCTGTGCAGTCTCTATGCGATCAAAAGTGGTCACCCAGAGTTTGAGCGCGCAACACCCTCAACCTCTGGGTGACCAGTTGGTTGCTGCAACTACTTGCAGTCGGTCTCTGAAAGGAGAACCCCCCCCCCCAAAAAAAACAAACAAACGTTCTTCCTGTTTAGAGTTTAGATAAAGATCTTTAAACCCAAACAATTGAACTGAAAGATACCAAAATCCTCTGCAGACCTGTAAGCTGGGTGATAATTCTATGTTAAATCATTACTACAAGCACCAAATTTTCTTACATTTTATTTAATCCATGTTTAATCTAAAAAGATTGGTGCAGCTGTAAATCTACTATTCAGTTCAGTGAGCACAGTTGGAGCAAAAGCAGGAAAGTCCAAGTTAAATCTTTATTTTTAAAATGGATTGTGCTTGATTGTAAAATTTGTAAAATTTTCTGTATCCAGGTGACTCCTATGTCTGACAGAGATTTTGGCCGCTACAACTGCACAGCCAGGAACAACATTGGAGTTCGATACCAGGAGTTCATTTTGGCCCAGGCAGGTGAGTCTGCAGAACTGCCACTACTGTGTGCCCCTCTTACCTGATCTAATGAGACTAGCAACTTAATTTCAAGCCCAGAATGTGTGGACGTTTCAGGAACCCTGCACCTTTTAAATAACTGCTCTTCCAGTAACTCCAACCATTCAACTACTTTGTAACCCTCTACCTTTCTACTAATGGTAATAGCCTTATTTGCAATTCTCAGGAAGATAAATTCCACTACAACCCCCAACCCCTATTCAGCCTTGCCTAATCTCAAATAGTGCTGGCTGATTTACCATACCCCTCGCTATTTAACTGAAGTACTCCCTAATTTACGGTAGCGCAGGCTAATACACAATAGTGCAGTCTAATTATCTTTAGTGCAGATTGAATTGCTCTGGCTAAGGGAAAAAGTAGTGAGCAAAAAGCTGACCAAAAATGTCATCTTGCAGGAAACAATGGGTTTTAGAAGTTGTTGTGACTTTTACAATTCAGCACAAATACACTCAGACACACACAGGAAAACACACTGTCAAGATATAGTAAAAGTTTGTATTATTAATGGATATTTGAGACTTACCTTATATAGAAGTCCATATACTGTCCTCAAATCTCGATTATAAACTGATAGAAGCATCTGCTTGTAGTGAGTCAAACTGTTTTACTTTTGCACTGATGCTTTAAGTAGGAATTACTAATAAAACCAAAACAGCTTGATTCACAAACAAAACAAGTCGAAGTACAAATGATGCAGTCGAGTGATGTGTCACCTTACTTGAAAATAAGATCAATTGCTGTATATTAAATTGCTAGAGTGGGCTAGAGTTATTATGGCAGTGATGTCAGGAAGTCTTAGGAGATTAGGTTTATTTGTACAGGAAAAATATTCAGAGGTCTTACACAGAAGCATTTATTGCAGTAAGCCTGATACCAAGGAGAACAAGGATGACCACACGTGTTGAAACTGCATATCTATAACAATCTTGGAGGCAAAAACAGGACACATGGAGAGCAGATTTAAAGCCTAATAATCCAAATCTTTAATCCAGGTTGAAATAGTGGTCACACAGAGGGAGACAGGCAGTGAGGCAAGTAGTTATAGGCAAAAGACAGTGTCTTTGCAAACCAGTGCAGGAAAGAAAAAAAATAGAACACGAAGAATTAAACAAACTAGGAATCAAGGATAACTAGGAAAATGTCTGGAAAGCTTGACTGGAAAAAGCAGAAGACACTCATGGCAAGATTGGCAAGTAAAAAGCAGGAGGAACAGGAGGAACTAAGAAGACTAATGACTAATGTGGTACACTAAGCACATGTAAACACAAGTAAAACTGATAACAGAGTAAAAAAGAATAAGATTAACAAAATAAAACAGGAAATTACTTAACAGAAACCTGACATCATTTTCTAATATATTTGTCCTCATCCTGCACAGAATAGAATTTGTCCCTGTCTGCACACACAGCTCCTGCACTTTTAATTTACATGAATAGAAATGTTATGTTTTCAAGGTTCTATCTTTTCACCTAAAATTAAAGGACAGATGCTCCTGTTAGCCATTGCATAAGCTGAATTACTACATTCTCTCCCAAACCACCCTTGAAAGCTTACTAAATAGAGAAAGAATCTTTTACAATTTCTATCTTTAGTTTTATTACTGGGACACTGTGCCATTTATCTTTGATCAAAAATGCATTCAGTGCAGTTGGTTATTGCTGTGCAAATGTCAGAGTTAGGTCCATAAATATTTGGACAATGGCACACTTCTTGGAATGTTGCCTCTGTACACTGATATTTTTAAAAATGTATGTTTAAAACTAACAAAAAATCTTCCATTCAGGATCACATTAGTCAAATTAGTCAGACTAGAAGATTGTTTTATCCATCTGCAGTAATTATTAACATCAGAATGCCACTCCCCTTCCCCACTACATTGCATTACAGGTCAGAGCTGGCATGAATGACAGAAATGACATTGATTATTCACACACAGCATGAAAAGGATGAGCTGTTGTGGAGGTGGCTTGCAAAGCTGCCTACAGAGCTAGCAGCAACTGTAGGCAGACTCAAGCAACTTCAGTAGCTTGGGTAGTAGGATATATTGACCTCTTTGTTCTAGACTGAAATATCCCGCCAATAATGGGATGTATTGCCTGTACCTTTTGTGCATACATACATGTATAAACACAAATGCTTTATAGGTTTTTTTTTACCCATTAGTAAGGTGGCTGGTACGTTCCTCAACACCAGCTGTATTTGCAGTTAGGAAGCTTAAAGGTTAGTTGGATATAATAAGTAGAACAAAAGTGTTTGTGAATGAAGTGAATGTGAAAATACACCTTCAAACTTTAAGAACCCAGACGCTAGAGCCATCATGAAATCCATGTTTGTAGTTTTGATTCCTCATCAAGTATTTGACGGATTACAGTTGTTGCATGATGATTGATGTTGCATGACAACCGACAAATAATTTAAGGGTTATATCTGGCACTTTCAGTCTTACCCAATTGTTCCCTTTCTCTACACAGTTAGTGGAGGAGGCAAAGGAAAAGGGTGTTTTGAATTCATTCCTAAGTTTGTGAAACAGGATTTTCAGTTCCTGACACCATGCAAGTGGATTAGACAAGGCTGGTTTCATACCAAAACAACAAGCTTGCAAAGGGAAATAATTAAATTGTCTGCTTGTTTGTCTCATGCCTTTATTTTGTGTTTCCAGATGTACCATCGAATCCATACTCAGTTCGTCTGTCAGCTGTTTCCCAGCGCTTAGCGACAGTAACATTTATGAAGCCAGACTCTCATGGAGGTGTTCCCATCAGCTACTACCTGGTCCAGTACAAGGAGGTGGGCTCACAGGACTGGAGGGATGTCAAGTCACACAGTGTCCAGAGTAAGTGTAAAGTATTTTTAATCCACAGCTTTAGCAAAGTTTTTCTTTTTTTTCTTTTTTTTTTTTACACCAATTGCTTTCCTTGAAAATCGTTGTAATATACAGTGGCTGAGTAAAATGGGAGGAAAATTTATCCGCTGTTAAGGTTGACCCCATTACATATTGTTATTGTGAAGTCTGCTAAAAGCCCTCTTGAACTCTTTTCCATATCCATTTCCATTTCATGACTGAAGCAGGTTGAATTTGATCAGATCAATGAAAAAGCATCCATCTATGTTCTCAGCTTATTTTATGGAAAGCCGAAGGTGCGTGACAATAATATACAAGCAGGCTGAAATCAGTGATCGTTACTATGGATCCTTAAATAAACTTAAACCTTGATGACTGCTGTGACAAAAACTGATTCCTACTTGTATCATTCTCACTGTAAGCCTTCTGAATTTTCTACAGTCCAATTATTCGTAAAATGACAACTTTTTTACAGTCAGTGATTTTGTATTTCAGGTGTTTTAGTGCATTTTTTCAATTTTCAGATTTTCAAAATTTTGTATGGATTAAAAATCAAATGGCAAGACACTATAACTTGCTTGAGCTGTAAACTGGAACCCAAAGTGTGATCAAAAAGATTCCTGTGAATCACTGTCAATAGTTTTCAGTGGAAATACTCTCTACTGAAAAAGTAGTCCCTACAAAATTGTTTTTTTAAAATATACTTATTGCTTTCTGTTGTTCTTCACCCTGGATTCTGTTAATTGAGTTTGAGACTGTCCTGTGGAATAAAGTAGAAAAAAAAAATGAAAACTTCCATCCCAGTGCTTGGATAATAGACATTCACAAAACAAAATATATTTGTATTCTTTTTCATTCTTTCTGATGGCCAGCAGGGGGCCATGATTGGAAAACGTTGTCTGACTGCACTGAAGTCTATCATTAAGGGATCAATTCTTACTTAATTTATGACCTAAGTAAAGACTCTCCTAATAGGTTTGTAGTCATAGTTGGTAGTTTTATGTCTTATTTAGCACAACATGATGATCATTTTGTCAATTATAGTCCCATTTAGTATAAAACTTGTGATGAAGAAGTGTATGCTTTACAGCAGATCACTGCCACATAAGCATGTTGTTACTTCTGAATCAAGTAACCAGAACCAAGAAGGTGAAGCAGAATGGACTGGCATTTATATACCACTTTTCTAGTCTACACACACACTCAAAGCACTTCACACTAGACTTTATTTTTATACTATGCACTCAAGTGCTTTATGCCTAACATTAACACCTACAGATATGTTTTTGGACTACCGTGTCAAGATCTTTTAAGCTCCGTAGACATGGAATAAGTAGGGCAGAAAGATGGTCTCTCCACTCAGAGAACTTGGGTTACAGTGTAACCTATCAAACTCTATCAAACCAATAGGTGGGCTCAGGGTCTTTTACATACAATCAGTGGGTAAAAGTAGTGATTCTCACTGTTTTAAAGAGTACATAAATATTAAATTATCTAAATAATAAATCTGTAAATATGGATATGTAAATTGTTTACTGTGAGAACATAGAAAACGTAATCTAGTCAATAGATTAGTCAATAAATTAAACAATTTGAATTACCTTCTCAAACTTACACTTAAAAGAATGTAAAGAAAGTAAAAAAAACAAAAAAAAACACATATAAATGTTTTTGAGTGGTCATGCTATGTGCCATTTTTTCTTTTCTTTTCTTTTTCTTTCACATTAAATACATGAATAAATACATTCACATAGATTCTACATTTATTGACCCTTCAGTAATTGCTGCCATTCACCAATTCTACATTGATAAAGCACATGGTTCCCCAAGATGCAAATGGCTGCTTCTATTCACACAGTTTCAAACTTAGTTATCAGACCGGGAAGATTATGCCTCAACATACCAGATTATCCTATCTGGCTTAAATCGATATCTCTGTCTATCTACGTCACATACATCAACTCACAGCTCATGCAATATGGTAGAAACCGTATTGCATGAGCTGCCATGTGCTCCTTCAAAGCCTTGGCCCTGAGATGTTGTTGGGTCATGACGAAACTCAAACACCTCATGGGGAGAGTGCCAGAACCTGTCTGAGCTGAAAGATCGCGCTCCTCCTCTTCCTATGCTTTACGACTGCAAATTGATTTCTGAGCCTGTTGGTGGAAAGTACACCACGAGGTGAAGGATGGATGGATAGATGGATGGATGGAAAATGAAAGCCAGAGGACGAATGGTCGGGTGATAAGCAGGTCTGACAAACCTGAAGGGCTTATCACTAATATCCCCTCATTTCAGAGTCAATTACAGTATGGAGATGCAGTGAGGTGAATACTAAACAGGAAGTAGCACTTTAGCAGTGAACTTGAAAAAAAAATATATACCACATATACACATATAGAGAAAAAATGTTGAAGAACAAAGGAACACAGCAGAAGAAGTCAATTTAATATAGATAAATTTGGCTCCATATTCAAAATTAGCACTGAAATATTAAAATTGAGCCAGACTAATTACAAGCCACGCCAAGTGGCGTCATATAATCATAGAAGCCATTTCAGATAACCTCAGCAGAAAATCCTTCCACAATAAACTCTTCAATATAATGAGACGCCTGGCCTCGTTTCATTTGAATGCTTCTGCCCAAATTGAAATGTCCGCTTATAGCCTGGAATGAACCTAGCACGGCTGCAAATTGCAGAATTTGTTTTCAGTTCCAGGACTAAAGAACTGCAAAAGCACCTATTACCATTCAAGTATTTAATTTGTGCAGACTAACAAAAACAACAACTTTCACTCTAGCTCATTACACTACATACTCTCTCCCGGATTTTCTGAGTTGTGACGGTTATGCAAATGGGCTCTAGTGACTGTAGAATTTAAATAGGAATCTGTAATGTGGTCTGATAATGAGATTCCCTGTTTTCTTCAATAATAGATGTAATTTACAGTATGAATGTAATGCACTGCACAGTTCTCCAAGTTACTATAGTATTAATATTCTATCTGATAATTTACTGAGGTGTCATTAGAATAAGAGTCACATCTAGTCTTCCAACACATTGTTTACTATGACTTTGTTGAAGGTGAGTTTCTAAATCTTCTTATATTTTTCATTATTGATCATTTAGTGGAGTCATGCAGCTGCTCTCTTATATTTTAGAACTACAGTTAAAGCTTTTAGTCTTGGAACAAATGACCCATGATAGATAGAAAATGTAACTTTCATTGTATGCATATAGCTTTCTATAATTCACAGACTAAACACTCTAAAAATGGATTTAAGTCCATTAAAAAAAAAAAAAGTGCAATAGATCAATGTAAACAGTTGTAAGTATGGTGGTAGAGATTTCAAAAGGTCAGAGGTTTAATCCCTGGCTTCTCCAGTCTGCATGTCAAAGTGCTCCTGGGCACGATGCTGAACCACACAAAGCTTTCAACGTCTTCAGAACGTGGCTTCACATGTGGTTTGTAGTGTAAAAAGTGCTATGACTGCTCAGTAAGGATAGAAAACTGTTATATAAGTACTAGTTTATTTAATGTCCTTGTTAATGTAGGTGCTTTTGGACTGCAGGGACTTTTTCATATCTAGAGTAATTGTTGGAACTGTTGGTTGTACCCCCCTTTTTTCCTATGTCTGTACTGCAGGAACTGTTGACCATCGTACTTCTTACAACTCAATTTAAAGGTCTCTTTTTTAGCTCCCACTACAAAGTAGGTACTTTCTCATTATAAGAGGAACTTTGAGAGACCTAAGTCTTACAGTGATTGGTCCGGCAAGTGTACAGTAACTGGTCAAAAGTATGAATACAGCACTGGCAACCATTAAAAAAGTGCAAACAGCTATTAAGTTGACCGTTGTAGAACAAAACACAGAGAAATGAACCAACAGTGAAGTCCAGACTTTATTGCGCCTATATGATATGTTGGAAATACAGCATGATTGTGGCTCATCAGGGGGAAATATAAAAATCTTTGCACCAAATTCCCTTCAGCTTGCTACTCGGTATCCACTGCAGCGAAGCAATCTGGAGAGAAAATGAAGAGGTTGAAGTAGAATTATGAGAAAATACAAGACGACAACAAGAGGCGATGTTTCACTACCAACCACCGGCTGCCAATTACATTAGTTCAGAGTTCCTATTAATAGTGTCAGTGAAAACAACAACAAAAAAGATGTATGCTGTGTAGTTCCTGGGGGGCCTTATCATCAGCTACCTACTCTACAGGCAGTCCTTAGAACTGTTTGTGATTCGTGTGTACAACAGTGTGCAATACTTTCCCTTTATGAAAAAACAGAAGACTACACTGTCCAAAAGTGTGCACCAGTTTTCTCTCTATGATCGAAGGCTGTTCTCGCGACCTATAAATGTGTAACTGTCTGAACTAGTTAGTTTCAACAGGTCAATAAAAGCATTGATTTTTAAGAAATTGCAATTGTGTTTTACTACATATGTGGCTAGAAACCAGCCACAGCCAGCGGTGAAAAATTTTACACACTGTAACTTTAAATAATTTATTAACAGCAGAATATAATTAAAGTTTGGCATCTAGGCTCCCTGCAAATATGTTGCATGTAGGAACTGGAGAGTTATATAGAGCCTGGAGCCTACAGGTGGATGCCAGGGTTGTGGAGGGGTCTAAACAGCAGGCAGCAAAAGAGAAAGGGGACATTTTTTTTAACCTAAATAGACCACCAAACTGAATATTGCAGCTGTTTCCTGTTTTCCCTATTCTCCAAACAATATTATTACCTATGCTATGAAACAAACTTCTTTTCTTAATGACTTGCTTTGCTATTTGCATGATGGATGGTTGCCACATATTTCCAGGTGACATGACATCTGTTCCCATCTCTCTGCAGCCACAGTGGTGCTGACAGGACTGGAGCCCAACACGACGTACGAGGTTCGAGTGGCAGCCATCAATGGAAAGGGTCAGGGCGAGTTCAGCCACACAGAGACCTTCCAGACTTTACCCATCCGTAAGTCTGTTTCCTGTAGCTCCATGACCCATTCTTCAAAATAAGAGCTTAACTTGTTAAGATCTGAAGGTAATACTATTGTAGCTATTAATGTCACTCACATATGTATCTATGGAATGAAATCCAATCAGAATCACTTCCTATAATAGTTTCATAGCAGTTACACTGGGTTAATTGTTAACTACTGGCACATCTCAGCAGTTAAACTATGGGACAGTAAACAGAGATTAAACAGCAGTGGAAATTGGGTGTGAAGATTTTTAGACTATTTTCTTATAAATCATAATAAAGACATGTGATAGGAATGCAAACATTCTTCAGGAATCTATTCAAGGCACCAGCATCTTAGTAAAATGAAGCCTATTTGCTACCCTGTGCAGCCCTGCCATGTTTATATCAAAGATGGTTTCCTCCTCCTGTTTCTCTGATATGAATTCAGATTATTTGGGCTTGGAAATAGATCCTGTCAAATTTGTGTCTTGATGTAAAACTGCTGCATTAAAAATTATGTACTGCAGGGGTTTACGATAAGCATTTTATTTATTCTAGCAATCTGGCACAGCAGGATTGCAGTAAATCCAGGCAAGGCCACAGGAAAAGTGTTTCCATCTTTAATATTATACGGCAGTGCTGCTACTGAGAATGAATGTTAGAAAGAAGACCCAATTAGCAAAATACAGTGAATAATAAAAACCTGGAGTCAACATTAATTATAGCCAGGCAGTGGGAGTTACCTTGTAATATGAATTTAATTCAGCTTTAAACCTTCTTTCTCCTTGTACTGCATCCTTATCTCATATCTCACGTTGCCACCTGCTCCCCTTCTTGGGAATGCACACTCTAACACACACACACACAGACACACACACAGAAACACACACAAAGACATATTGTTTTGCATCTCAGCTGAAGCCTCTGCCTCATATCTTCCACAGGAGAGCCGAGTCCGCCAGCAGTCCACGGGCAGAGAGGTGTGGGCAAGGCCTACCGGCTGGGGCTGGTCAAGCAGGACGATGGAGGGATGCCCATTGTGGAGTATATAGTCAAGTACAAGACTGTGAGTAATTTAGATTATATTACAGTTAAACACAGCTGCTGCAGTCAGGTTTTTCATGACAGTCCCACTATATCGAGCCTAGATAAGTGGCATGTCCAGTTTGAGAGCAACTTAATCAAGGTATCCCTACTTCAGTCAATCCCATCCACTTTAATGCAAAGGTTAAAAAAAAGCAGGCAAATTTAAAACAGATAGAAAGTTTACATTTTGTCTTTTCTTGTTTTCTTTTGTCTTTTTTTTTTTTTTTATTGTGAGACATGATGTCGGACATGCTGCTGCAATTTTAAACCTTCAAATTACATTTGTGTTTCTGTATCATTAATCAGCTGGAAGCACAACTTTTAAATCATATCAGGCTGCTTTTAAGGAGGTTTTGCATGTCATGTCAATGCATTTAAAGATTTTAGTGAGTCATTTCAGGCCATTTTGTCCCCATTGTGAAATGGTCACATTAAATCACTGACACTAATCATCTGTCAGGCATTTATTTTTCAATTGTTAGGTCAGGAGTTAATTCACAATTGCCAACTTCCAGGTAGTAAAATACATCATCTTGTTGCTTTTTGGAGTGAAAAGGGAAATTGAAAGGACAAAGCAAAAGCAGAAATACAAAGGAAGTACCACTGTATGTCCTATTAGTGAATAACAATACTATGCAAATGTCTTGAGCCACCCCATTTTGCTGGCAAAATAGAAAAAAATTGAATTGATTCATTGAAACATGTGCAAACATACATGGAAATACAGTATACAAGGGAAAAATGGAGTTTGTACAATTCTAACAAGCTTGAAAGTCAGTATTTTGTATGACCACCTTTATTCTTCAACACAGCCTGAACTCTCTTAAGCAGCTTTCTTATAATTTCTTTAAGTAGTCTTCAGGAATAGTTCTCCAGGCTTCTTGAAGGACATTCAAAGCTCTTCTTTGGATGTTGGCTGCCTTTTGTTCTGATCTCTGTCAAGATGATCCCACACTGCTTCAGTAATGTTGAGGTCCGGGCTCTGGGGAGACCAATCCATGACTGATAGTGTTCCACTGTGTGTTTTTCTACCCAGATATGCTTTTACTGCATTTGCAGTCTGTTTGGGATCATTGTTATGATGAAAAATGAAGCCAATCAGGCACTTTCCAGACGGTATTACGTGGTAGATCAAAATCTGATGGGAGTTTTCTGTATTCATAATTATATCAATTTTGACAAGATCTCCAACACCACTGGCTGAAATGAAGCCCCAAACCATGACAAAACCTCCACCGTGTTTTACAGATGGCTGTAGACACTCACTCTTGTACCTCTCTCCTGACCTCCTCTGTACAAATGGACGATGATTTCAATAAAAAATTTCAATTTTGGATTCATCACTCCGTAAGACCTGTTGCCACTGATTTTCAGTCCAGTTCTTGTGTAACTTGGCATACCTCAGCCTTTTCTCCCTGTTTTCTCCACTGAGACCATTTCTGATGAGGCTTCAGTGAACAGTAGATGGATCAACTGAAGGTCCAGATGCATCTCTCAGGTCTTTGTTAGGTCTTTGCTGGATTTTTTTCCTATCTCACATCCTATCTAGGACACAACTTTCAGATACTCTTCATTTGCTGTAAATAGTTTTTTCGGCCTGCCACTTCTTCTTTTGTCCTCCACTTGTCCAGTTTCCTCCGATTTTTTAAGAACACTATGTCGAGATATGCCAAGTTTTCAGCTAATAGCTCTTTGGAAATCACCTTGTTGGTGCAAAAATACTATTTTATGTCTGTCAAACTGTGTTATCTTTGGCATTTTTCATAGATTCAACTAAAGAAATGGAAACAAATGATGTGTTTTTATGATAGGCTGCTAGTAACAAACTGACAGTTGATTTATTTTTATTTATTTTCGTTTTGCTAATTTGTCTATTATGTGTAGACACCAATTCATCCTTTGAGTTGGGTGCCTTTTTTATGCTATCAAAGTCCAGTAACTTTAATCTGATTTAGCATAAAGAACCTCTACTTATTGGTGAAAGCTGTTATCTGCTGCTGCACTTTTAAAGCAGATTTCACTTGTTCTATCAATATTCTTTGGAACTTCGCTGACACAAAAAGTGTGTCATTGAGACACACTTTTTTTTTATTACTAGTTGTTTTTGACAATAAAACCATCATAGTTGACAGATTTTGGAAACCATTTTCAAAATCAAGAAAAATGAGAACAGCCAATTCAGCAGGAGGAGGCATTTTCTAAGAGTTTCAAGTATGTAATTCTTTTTCTTTTTTCAAGTGTTTGACACAGTCATTAGGCAGCACATGATACTGGGAATGCTTTTTCCTCCCAGTGGAGTATGTGTGAGACTCACTAGTTTGATATGTCGTGACTGACTTGGCTAAATGATTCTTCTTGAGAATCTTTTTTTTCAGTCCTTGTTTCACTCACTTGTTCTAAATGAGGGTACACATGAGCTCTCAGGATTCACTCATCCATTTAAGTAGTTGATATTTTGTGTGTGTGCGTGTGTGTCTGTGTTAAAAAGGCAAAAAGCAGCTTAAACTCACAAGATAAGAAGAGCGACTGAGTTGAGACCAGGAAGCAGAATAGATGGCACTCGCACAAAAACTCTCCACAGGACTAAGTGGATTTAGGCTGGTCCAAATCTCCCATCTCCCCAGTGCTAATGTGTCCAAGCAGGCATTTCGCTGTCTCATTGAGAAAGTGACAGAGATTTAAAATAATAAAACCATACTGTTGAAAAGAGGGTCAGGAAGTCTCAACGAGGCTTTTGGAAGCAGAGAAGGATGCCAGTGCAGATGCTTCACACCCCACTAATCTAATGCCCCTGTCTGGCGTCGGGAACACACAAACTGCTTCACTGTGGAGGAAACAGAGAGCCTTCAGACAAACGGCATTTCAGTCAGAATCACTTGAGTCAAAAGAAGATTATTATTTCCATCTGCAGGCATTTATAATTGGCAGTATGGCTCTGTTAGCTACTTCAGTGACATCAGACATGATATTGCTGACCCTCACAAACACTCATTCTAGGAATGTGTTGATCTGGTTTTCAAATAAACTTAAAATAGTTCTGTAGTGATATTTTAAGTTTTACCATCTCTTGATGTTTTGCTTCAACGGAGCCAGGCTTTATTGTATTTTTTACAGAATGATGAATCGAAACTTGAAATTATAGGCTAATATTGTCGTCAATATGTACGGAGGAGGTCAGGAGTGAGGTACAACAGTGAGTGTCTAAAGCCTTCTGGAAGAGACAGTGGAGGCTCTGTCATGTTCAGGGGCTGCATTTCAGCCAGTGGTGTTGGGGATCTTGTCAAAATTAATAGAATTATGAACGCAGAAAACTACCATCAGATTTTGATCCACTATGCAGTCAGTCATGGATTGGCCTCCCCAGAGCCCGGACCTCAACATTATTGAAGCAGTGTGGGATCATCTTGACAGAGAACAGAACAAAAAGCAGAAAACATCCAAAGAACCTTGAATGTCCTTCAAGAAGCCTGGAGAACTATTCCTGAAGACTACTTAAAGGAATGACAAGAAATCTGCCTAAGACTTCAGACTGTGTTGAAGAATAAAGGTGGTCATACCAAATATTGACTTTCAATTTCATTAGAATTGTACAAATTCTGTTTCTGCCGTATATACTGTATTTCCATGTAATTTTGCAAATGTTTCAATAAATCGCTGCACCTATTTCCCATTTTCCTAGGAAAATATAAAGAAATGAGGGGTGGCTCAAGACTTTTACATACTACTGTATACCTGTATGACATTGATTCAGACACAGTATAAAAAGGAGGAGCTGGGGCTGAGATGGGTTGCAAAGCAGCTTGCAGATACAGTTGCAAAGCAGCTTAAATAGCAAGCCCTATATACAGTTGAAGGCAACAGCTGGTCCATCTGCTGATGTGAGCTGGCATGGAGATCAGCTGATCTGCTGGGATTACTAAGCTCAATTTGTTTTTACACAGAGTACAGACTAATTACAACCCGAATTCCAGAAAAGTTGGGACGTTCTTTAAATTTGAACAAAATGAAAACCAAAGGACTTCCAAATCACATGACCCAATATTTTATTCACAACAGAACATAGATAACATG
>VUQS01033786.1:0-32282 GCA_015108495.1 Heterochromis multidens
AAAAGAAAAAAGAAAGAGAGAGAGAGAGAGAGAGAAAAAAGATTTTTTTTTTTTTTTTTTTGGGGGTGATTCTAAATTGCCCATAGGGTGTGGATGTGAGTAAAAATGGTTGTCTGCCTCTCCGTGTTAGCCCTGTGATAGACTGGCGACCTGTCCAGTGTGTACCCCACCTCTCGCCCTATGGCAGTTGGGATAGGCTCCAGCCCCCCCTGCGACCCTGACTTGGATTAGCGGAAGAAGACAGATGGATGATTCAAATAGTTGTCAATATGTACAATATGTCAGGAGATAGGTAAGAGAGGTAAAACACTGTGTCTACAGCCACCTGTAAAACATGTTGGAGGATCTGTCATGGTTTGGGGGTGCATTTAAGTTAGTGGTGTTGGGAATCTGGTCAAAAGTACCAAAAGATTTGGATCCACCATGAAATACCATCTAGAAGTCATTTGATTGGGAACAGCTTCATTTTTCATCATGGCCTGAGCACACCATCAATGCAGTACGTAAAAGCATACCTGGATAGAAAAAATACACAATGGAACACTATCAGTCGTGGATTGGCCTCCCCAGAGGGCGGTTCTCTCTGTCATCTTAACAGAGAATGGAACAAAGGGCAGCCAACATACTAAAAAGAGCTTTTAAATGTCCTTCAAGGAAGGAGAACTATTCCTGAAGACTACTTAAAGAAATTACAAGACAGCTTGCCTAAGAAAGTTCAAGCTGTATTGAAGAATAAAGGTGGTCATACCAAATATTGACTTTCAAGCTTATTAGAATTCTTCAAACCCTGTTTTTGCTTTATATGCTGTATTTTTGTGCATGTTTGGACATGTTTCAAAAAACTGCTGTACTTATTTTCCATTTTCCTAGCAAAATATAAAGAAATGATGTGTGGTTCAAGACTTTTGCACAGTACTGTACAAACTGTATTCATCGTGTGTTATTTATTGGTACTGTAATTGTAAATGTATCCCCTATCAATTTTCCAGTGATTAAAGATCTAAAAGGAGGATTAATTGGTGTGTCTAGGCTAATAAATAAATTAATAAATGAACAACTGACAGTGATAAGACAATACCCCAAGGCTGAAATCATATCTGTACTCTTTATATCACTTACCCTACCAATGACTGCTAGGCAATAATAATAAATAAAAATCTATATATGTATTTTGTTTATGTAGTCAATATATAAAACCGATACACAAGAAATCACATTTGTCATCTATATGTCGTCAGTCTTTTCTGTACCTACATACTTTCCACTAAAAATGTGTCCAGTTTCTAAAAGACAACTTGTGTCAGCCTCATGCGTATCATTCTTGAGGACTGAAGCTGGGTTTCTTGCTCTTTCTACTGCAGCAACTGCAGCCAGAAAATAACAAATTTGGGCCTCAGTGTGAAGCCCGAGATAAGCTGAGGTGGAGGTAAGCACCAACCACTTCAGGTGAGCTTTTTAGGCAGCACACCCTCCAATCAAGTCAAGTGACACAATCACACTAGACCATGGAAAGCTTTATCTAGCAAAAGCAATGGACCTCATGCAATGACCTTTTCCCTTTGATATTTTAAACCCCTCTGTTATAGTTTCATTCCACATTCACCAAATCTGAAAACTGTTTAAACTGCCATTAAATTGCCTGCCTTGATGATATACTGTTAGAAAAATGCATTGTCCACTGGCACCATTTATGGGAACATTTTATTCACAAAAATGGTACCCAAGAGTTAAAATATATAAATAATATTCATAAATCCACAAAAAGGAGAAACAAAAACAATTACAAATATGAACATCATGATGAAAAACCGGGAAGTCATTACACTAATCACAGTGACAGGTAGTAAGGAAATTTACTTCTCTATTCCATTTTACTTCACGTATTTAAGTAGATTTCTTTAACATAGTGAACTCCCAAAGTCATTCATCATAACTCTGAAGTCATATTTATTTTTTTGGAATGGAGAAATGAAGGTTATCTGTAAGTGAAAGGTTTGTACTACTCATACATTTTTGTTAAGCATTGGCAGTCGCAGCTTTGGTAAAACTCTGGAATGGAGCAGGAGTGGGTAACCTGTGCTGACCTATTCAAAGGTTTCTCTCAGTTGGTCTTTAAGTTTGAGTGGGGTATGAAAGACTGTGTGCAGCTTGCACCAAGCTGCATGGTGTGATTGCCAGGAAGAGGCAGAGCTGACATGTTATCACTTCCCTACATAGTGGCTCTGCCTGAGGGTTTGTGAGCTGCTGTGAAATGACAAAGGGGGTGTGAAGGTATCTGAAGTGTGCAGATTAGTAGAAAGGTGTATCCACATGTAGACAGGAAGAATGACAGAAGAGTTTGTAGAAACAATGCATACTGATAGCTAGATAGATGGACGGGCAGACTAGGACAAATAAACTGAAATATGGATAGGCACTTGAAAAGCCTTAAAGCAAAATGGCTAACCTGCTACAAAAATAATCTAATAATATCTGATAATTATGTGTCAAGAGTTATGAGCTGGCTGATATATTGAGACTTGAGGATATCAGAATGCAAATAAAATGTGTATTCAAGAGTCAAGTGGTAGTAAATTTTAAAGAGTCAATTATGCATAATGCAATATCATATACTGAGCAGGGCCAAATTCACTTTTCATTCCTTTCATATTTAGATGAGAAAGATGCCATCCAGAGAGAGAGAGAGTAGAAGGGAGAAAGAAAAATAAAAAGAAGAGGAAGATGCTGACACATCTACAGGCAGCAGAGAGTCCTGGTGTCAACATTAGGGAGGGTGAATGACATGCTGCTGAGAAGCGTGGGCAGCACACAGGTGTCAGCGAGCACTCTGCCCCAGGGCCAATGGAGAAGTGATGCTTACGAGACAAGGCAGAGGCGTATAAGCCTTGTCGAGCACCACAGGGGCCTCTGTTACAGTTTCTACTATCTTTCTACCTCGCCTTCCCTTTTCTTTCATGCATTGCATCACAGCCAGAACAAGAGGTGAGGGACAGTGACCTTGCTGAGTCTCTGCCATGGTCTGTGCTCCTTTGGTGGATATGCAGGTGTAGTGCCGCATAAGGGTCTGGATCAACATCAAGTCTAGACATGAGTCATTTAACTGTAATGTGTTCACAGGCAAATTGCATAAACAATGTGCAAATGTCCATAAATACATACTTGGAAAAGTGTTGCAGTCCATTTCTGCTTGACTGTTGATGTTGGTAGTACACTTCAGTTTTGGTTCAACAATTATGAATCAGTGTAACTCAATGACTGTTGAGGTGGATATGTGCTCGAGAGTTTGTTAGTTAGCTCTTGTGTCACCCTGGTGTGAACTTGTTTGTTCCTGCCTGGAAGCAAATTCTGCGAGTGACAAACATTGACTCATCTGACTTGAACTAAATTATACATAGGGAATGCATTTCAGCTCCTGCTTGAACACAAGCAGGCACAGAGGAAAAACACTCTATGTTCATACTCTCTATTAAGACCGCAGTAAGTAAGTAATTTTGACAGCCCAGGCAAAGTCAGCTCAGTCACAGCATGATTTACACAGTGAGTAGCCTCTTAGGTTGAATCACAGGATTTTAAAATTCATTAGTTGGCAACATTAAAAAAATGTGGGAGAGTTCTATAGAATTGCATTTATTGATTACAGCCTTGTTCCAGATACTGGAAACTGTACTGCACTGTAGTCATCTAAGCATGTTTATTAAATGTATAGTGCTTAAAAAATTTATTAGACCACCACCCAATGTAAGGTTTATGCCTGACTGCTGCTCTAAATTAACAGTATTGCTATTTTTTTTTAATCTTTCTGTAATGGTTAATCGACCAGTATGCACAAGCATTTTAATTGAAATGATAGTTTTAATGCTAAAATATAATAATTGTTATCCATTTTCAAATTTACTGTTTTACAAAAAAGCTAATTTTTTGATTAAGATGTCAAATTACAATTATTTACTTGAATTCCTTAACAGAAAAATTAGTTTTAGTGGTTGAATGTTATGCTTGATTAATTCCTGACTTCTCAGAAGTCCAGTGTGTCGGGTCAAATTTGGGTATAAAAACGTGAATTTAGTTTATTTGCCTAATAAATCACAATATAATTTTTAGTTTGAAACATATTTTTGACAGATTTCATTTTTTTGACAGGTGAGCTAATAAATTTGTTAAACTATATAAAATGTATCATAGTATGCAATGTATTTAAGACCAAAAGTGTTTCTTTCCTTTTAAAACATGTCAATATAAAAAATCCCTTATTTAACGCAATATCACTGCAGAGTTTGAACTCTTGTGTGCTATTGACTGAAGGTCAAACTTTAAAGATTACAGGTTATGTTTGGCAAGACCAAAGAGGGATGGAGAAGCAAAGTGGGAAAAAGTAAGTGAGAAACAGAGATAAAGGTATTATACGATTCCCAGACCACTCAAGATATTTGAAAGGTTTTGGAAAATAGTGCCATGATAGCCTAGATATTTCAACGTTATCTTATTTGGTAAGAGTCAATTCTCTTCCTAGGCTACACAATACAATAAAACCATCATGGAGAAAAAACATCCAACTAGTCCACAATAACATAGCAGCATAAAGGTTGGAGCAGTAATTCTGCCTGTCAGAAAGTGCACATAAAGTAGCATTAACACATCAAATAGATACAGAAGCACATCTATTCCTTAAGAGCTCTCTACACTCCACAAAAATATAAAATTGACATTTCAACTGCTTTACTGCCTTCTGCTGTTACATACAGTATATAGAAAATGGAAATCACATTATATGATGTATGTGTTTGATTTGAACACAGTAGGAGTGCAGGAACTTGTATGTATAAGTGAAAGCCTATTTTCAAGCAATACAGAGCTATAAAAAAATGTACTGTGATATCTATGGATTAACCAGAGAGTCAATGACATTATTTCAAGAGAGAAACAACACTGTGGAATGTTTCAGATGTATTGTGGCAGCTGAAATCTAAAGGTAGATAACCAGATACTACTATGGCCAGATAGCATTAGAGATAAGTGAAAAATACCTTATAACTAAAAACCTTTAGAAGTTTAAAAAAAATGGCAGGTGGTGAAGACACCAGATATTATAAATGTGCTTATGAAAATGCAAGTGCATATTTACATCAAGAAGAGGTGAAATATCACTGCTGTGCCTTACCCTCTTCTCAATTATTCGTTGTCGTCTCCTTGCACTTTACTATTTATTGTGGTGACCTTCTCATAAGTGTGAACTGATTGAGATAATAAAATTAAACGCCCAGTTAAAACAACACAAAGCAATTTCTGACTGCTTAGAGGGTGAAGTGTAGACTCCAGAAAAAAAAGCTCACTGCACCATTATTGTGTAAGCTGTCTGCTGGAAATGGCTGCCTGTGGAACTACTTTAAAAGGAAGCAAACAAAAAAGCATACAAAAGAACCCAGAACATGCTGATTGCCAGTTTAAATGTACAATCATCCTATCTTAATATTATGATGGTAAAAGTAGATTGTAATCCTATAATAACCATGCTGCAATCTGTGTCATTAATAATAAGTTTCACAATACCAAACTGTTTTGACAGGAAAACAATTTCTTCATAATGTAAGCAATAATTTTTAAGAAAGACAAATAAGAAAAATTAAATATTTGGATCATGTCCTTCTGCAGATTGCATCTGAATCCAATCAAATGCCTCACATGGTTTCACATCACATAGTTTAAAATCTTACCATTAAAAATGCAAAAAAACAAAACAAAAACCTTTTGCCCAGTATTGTTTAACTTAAATATTGTGGCAACATCTTGTTTTTTAAATTAATTTCATTCATCAATCACTATAGTTCAAGTTATTTAACTATTTTTGAGGCAATTTCAATATCGTTCTGCCTTACATGTTCATGTAAAAGTCTAATTTGGCACTTTTGAATTCATGGCTTGAGTGCAAATTTCTCCCTCCAGGTTGCCAGCATTGGAAAGGCAATACCTGCAGCTTTCAAATACAACATTATCATTAAGGTTGTGCAGTTCAAAACTACACTAATGTGTTTTTCTTGAACTGTTCAAGGCTTCCTCATATTCCTACATTTGTGTACAATTTAACAATTCATCACCTTCTCCAGTAAATTCTCTCTCAGCTGTATACCAAATTTAATACAGGCAGATATTAACAAGCAATGTTTATGAGCTCCTGACTCTCACTTACCAAGAGGTTCTTGGAAAAAAAGTCTATCTAATAAACTAGTAATAAACTTCTCAGAACTCTGACACTCCTGACATGAAGTGATGCTTAAGCATGTATTTAAATGAAAGCATCCTGTTCTATAAAATGAGAGAAATATGTTTATAGCTTTTTCTGATCAACGCTCCTCCCTGTGCTGTACCACCAGGCACTTATCCACCAGACGAAGAATTTCATTTGTATTCACAGCAGCCTATTTTTCTTCGTTCCACAAGAAAGAAAAGCAGCTTTAATCAAAAATGTCTTC
Organism: Heterochromis multidens; assembly: GCA_015108495.1. Taxonomy (NCBI): domain Eukaryota; kingdom Metazoa; phylum Chordata; class Actinopteri; order Cichliformes; family Cichlidae; genus Heterochromis; species Heterochromis multidens. The sequence continues at coordinate 6,468 of VUQS01033786.1, forward strand.
TTGAGGGAAATATGGAAAAACACTAGCAAAGCTGGCAAATTAACATTTACTGTGCAGCCAGACCCTGTTTGCCAGGTTAGCCATGTCAGCCCACAGGACATCACTTTACATATCATCCACTGGGTCATTTAGCACACAAGAGGAGACCTGGCCAGTGAATGTTTGGACGCTGGCGGATGACTGTGTTGTCCAAACTGAGGCCAGCTTTTGAGGCTTGCACTGTGATATCACAAGGCGCCATGAGGGCACTGTTGTCATTCTCCATGTTTTACACTCAAATTATCTACTCTACATTACACCTGGAGGCTTTACTCATAGAAAAAGATTAGTACTTCTCCAGCTAGCTGAATAGAGTCGGCAACAGAGAGTGTAAAAATAGTGATTAAAGATCACCATGCCATGATGTGGCATTCTTCTTGAAAACGAGATAGCCAGCTGGGATTTACTTGGCTAAAAAAACTGTAGGTGTTCTTATTGGTCAGGAGCATTACAGAAATCTTGTGAGGCCAAATTCACTCAAGCAGGAAGGACACAGATGTCTTTTTCAGAAATAGTTTATGTAGCAATCATATCAAGGAGAACAATGGTGAGTTCTTATTTTTTTATACTGATTCAGCAGCTCAAAACCTGAAAATATGAATTCTGTTCATATGTGATATCTATGATATATATGGTTGTGGTGTAAACTAAGAGAATTATGGTTAATGTTCAGTATTTAGTATGTTTCCCTGAGTTATAAGAATTATAGGGTAAGCACACTTGTATACAGGGAAAGTTACACAAAGGTGAGAGCATGCACATTACAGGTAAGGCAACCACATGTATTTGTAATGCTGTTCTATCATCGAGGTGCAAATGGCTGACTAAAAACTTCTTCAATCAAATGCAAACACCATTTCTACACATAATTGCTCTATATAGTTATTGACACTTATTTGGAAAGTGAGTGTGAGCCTATAATAGTTATCATACTGTTGTCTTCACCAGCTCTCAGCATCGACCTTTATATGATATTTGGGATGTGTGTAGTGAATGTGACTTGGCGTCTGTTAGACAGCCAAGTGATGCCTGCCTGTTTAACAGAGACAAATGAAAGGTCAGTGTGTTTCTAGTGTTTAGATGTTTAAGGCTCAGGGCAGCAGATTCAAACCTGCGGCTGAAAATCAATCATGCCCTTCAGCAGCATGAAAGAGCTCCCCACCTTACAGCTGTGATTCAGGAGGAGGAAGAAAGGATAGCAGAAAAGAATGATAGATAGATGGAAAAAGAGAGGGCTGAGGTTGTTTTTTTTTTTAATGTAGGTTTTCAGAGAGGCATAGTGCTGGTTGTGTGGGTGAGCATACTGTAGGGTTTACAGCTAACCCTTTAAATGCTTGGCAATAACCATAGCTGAGTAGGCTGTGAGCACCTCTATCACTTGTATAAACGTCTGGCAAAACAACAGTTCTAAGAAAGCTGCCAATAAAAGTGATGTATCCTATGAAAGCCTGTCATTCGACTAATTATGAAAGAATTACAACCTTGTCTGAAATGGAAATGTGATTTGGATTGGTTTTGTCTAAAAATGATGAAAGCCGTTTTCACCCTGATGTCAGGAACAGTTGATTGAGGACATGTAGTTGATTAGCTGTCTTTCTTTTTAGTAATCAAAAATCAGCAGTGATGGTTTTGTGGAATAGATTATTATTTAATGTGAAGGGTAACTCAGTGTTTTTTGATTAGTAGCAAATGGCTGTATGTCCAGTGTGACTGGTATTTCAAGCTACAAGGTATCTTTGCTAGCTGAGACATAGTGAAGCCATTTGTGAGTCAGACTACTGAGTACATTAAATCACTCTCTGTGGTCAGTGGACATCTACAGGAAATTTATGCAGTCTCTGTGGTCTATAAATATGAAGAAACTGCAGACTAAAAGACTATAATATTACACACGTTGAGCTATTACAACTGACATTTACGTTAATGACCAAAGTAACAATGAAGAAACAGGAAAAAAAAATTATGTCTTAAAGCTGCTTAAAGTTGTTTCTACATTACTGTGCATGAGTCTTGAGCCACACCTTTATATTTTGGTAGGAAAATGGAAAATAGGTGCAGCAAGTTATTGAAATATGTTCAAACATCCATGAAAATATAGTATATAAAGCAAAAAAAAAAAAAAAAAGGGTTTTAACAATTCTAATGACTTTGAAAGTCAGTATTTGGTATGAATACTGTTATTCTTCAACACAGCCTGAACTCTCTTAGGGAAGTTTTTTTTTTTTATTTCTTAAAGTAGTCTTCAAGAATAGTTCTCCAGGCTTCCTGAAGGACATTCAAAGCTCTTCTTTGGATTTCAGCGGCCTTTTGTTTTGTTCTCTGTCAAAAATGATCCCACACTGCTTCAATAATGTTGAGGTCCCGGCTCTGGGGAGGCCAATCCATGACCGATAGGGTACCATTGTGTGCTTTTCTATCCAGGTGTGCTTTTACTGTACTGGCAGTATGTTTAGGATCATTTTCTTGCTGAAAAATGAAGCTGTTGCCAATCAGAAGCTTTCCAGATGGTACTGCATGGCAGATCCAACTCTGATGGTACTTTTCTGCATTCATAATTCCAACAATTTTGACAAGATCCCCAACATCACTGGCTTAAATCCAGCCCCAAATCATGACAGAGCCTCCACCATGTTTTACAGATGGCTGTAGACACTGTTGTACCTGTATCTCCTGACCACCTCTGTACATACTGATGACAATTTGAACCAAAAATGACAAATTAGGACTCATCACTCCACAAGACCTGTTGCCTCTGATTTTCAGTGTAGTTATTATGTATTTTGGCATACATCAGCCTTTTTTTTCTAAAGAATGGCTTCTTGATAGCCACCCTTCCACTGAGACCATTTCTGATAAGACTTTTGGCAAACAGTATAGGTCAACTGAAGGGCCAAATGCATCTCTCAGGTCCAGTAAAAGTTCTTACCTTGATTTTTTTTTCTATTTCTTATGGACTTGACTTTCAGATACAGTTCATCTGCTGATAGTTTTTTTTAGGCCTGCTACTTTTGTCCACAATCCACACCATGCCAAGCTATGCCAAGTTTCCAGCTAATAGCTTTGTGGAAATCACCTTGTTGGTGCAAAAATACTGTTTATGCCTGTCAAACTGTGTTATCTTTGGCATTTTTCATAGATTCAACTAAAGAAATTGGAACAAATTGTGTGTTTTTGTGACAGGCTTCTAGTAACAAAGTGCCTAAAGATACAATTTAAAATTTGTTCTTTGCTAAGTTGTCTGTTATGTGTCCACACAACACTGGTTCATCCCTTCAGTTAGGCACCTTTTTTATTCTTGAATGATTCATAGGTCAGGTACGGGACTGAAAATGAGTGAAAAAGCAACTATAAAAGGAAAAGTATAAAAGGAAAAGTACTACAAAAGCAACTTTTTATAAGGTTGAGTGTGACAAAAAATAAAATGCTTCTGTTTGTGCACATGGTGCAAAAAACAGGGTATACACACATGTAATTTTAGCATACTGCTACTGACTGTGTAATAACTTGGTTGGGGCGGGGGGGTATATATATTAATATGACAGGTATGGTACAACACCTGTGTCTGTCTACAGCGGGCTGTAGTAACAGGAATAAATACTGCATGACATGTCACTTCTCAATGATATTCTCTCCAAATAGTAAAAATGGCCAACTACTGAAATCTCCTGCAAAGTGTACAGGTACAATGAAAGTTCTCATTTATTATAAGATAAGATACAATTATCTTTCTGATACAATACAAAGAAGAAGAAAGTACCCTATATAAAATTATATATGTAAAAAGACAAAGACCTCCAGAGACATATGCTTAAAAGATGTTAAAAGATGACTCCCCAAAACAAACAGCATTGAATGTACAGTAATGTGGCATATAAGCAATGAGTATTTAATTATAATGAGCACAAAACCTACACCAATAAAGTGACAGCTGACATTTACAACCCCCTTTGCTGAGGAGAAAATGAAGAACTATAAAATGAGGAGAGAAGCAAAGAAAAGACAAAGTGAGAAAGAAACTGACAGAGATATAAGCCGAGAGGAAAAATTCAGGGAATGTGCGAGCTTGGCAAGGTAGGGGGGAAGGGAGGAGGATGAAGTGTAGGAGAGCAAAATGACATACTCAGAAGCAGTGAGGCAAAAGTCTCATGTGATCTAGAGTAGATTTAGAAGGCGAAGTGCTGTGGGGGAGATAAGCAGCACAGAAAACTGCTCAGATCACAGGTTTGTAACATTGGGCCAGAGATGTAGCCTCAGTACAAGGAGGAGGATTCACATAGTGGGTCCATGTTAGATAGCAGCTTAGCCCTCGTCCCCAGTCTCACACACACACAGAGAAAAATAAATATTCAGTTGCTTCCCATGTGCCCAGTTCTAAAGACTTCCCCAAAGGGTTGTGTGCGTGAGTTCCATTTAAAGGAGCCATTCACTCTGATTTAATGATAGGGCTCCAGAAAAATCTTTATTACCCCAAAAACCTGAGCAAAATTACTGTCTGCTCATTCACATCAACTATAATTAATCTCTATATTTCATATGAAAAAAAGACACTGGAAAAGCCTTAAATGAATAGAGAATTACTTCAAGCATATCATATATTTATCCAAATGTCAGATGCACATAACTATGAATCTGTTTCATTTAAAAGAAAAAAAACATACTAATTACATCATTTCAGTTGCTAGTAATTTCTGGCTAGATTGCATCAACAAATCAGCTAGGAACCGATGCCTGACAGTTCAGAAAGGAAGGAAAAATCTGCTGTGTGTGACTGAGAAGAAAAAGTGAGAAGACAGGGGAAAAAAGCTTAAGTTAAATCTACAAATGAAGTTCCAATAATGAAATTCCAATAATGTTGGGATGCTGTGTAGAATGTCATTATACCAGAATACAATGATTCACAAATCTCATAAATCCATATTTTATTCACAATAGAACACATCAAATGTTTAAACTGAGACATTTTACTATTTCATGAAAAAGAAATGATATATATGTGCACATAATATTTGTATTTCCATAGAAACACCACAAGATGTTTATCTAAAATCTTCTGAAAAGCAAGTGGCAACATGTTGCTAAAGTAGCAACTATGGCATAAGCCATTTATTTTATCCAACATTGACTGGGAGCTTCTCATTTCCCTCTGACAGATGGAGGGGACCAACCATAAAGCAGTAGAAAAAAAATCATTAAGTCAGCCAAAGCCCTGCAGAGTTGTTTTAATTGTGTGCTCTGGTGCTGTAGGCATAGCTCACCTGATTGCTGCTATAACTAACTGCCTTCACAGAGACAGACGAGATCTTCAGTGGACATTTAGTAAGTGATTTGTGTTCAGAAGGTTCCTTGGGGGAAGGACAATGTGGAGAGATAGAGTGACTGGGAATGAGGAGACAGATCATTGCAGAGCGAGCAGATTGGATACTCTCCACTGGAGAAAACCTTGTCCAGCAGGAGAGGCTCAAGCACCTGGCTAATGCTGTCACGGCTCATAATTTAGAGCAGGCTTGCCACTGCGTATGGTTAGCATTGTCAATGTGAAACCCTACAGAGGTCTATGCCTATGGTCTCGACCTTCTGAGTGTGCTTCAGACATACCACTTATTCAAAGCGTTAATCAATGGCCTTTCAACAGCTATGCTGCTGTGCCTGTGTATCAATCATTGAATAAAGCTGAGCAACGGAAGAACGTGAGCACACACACAAAGTGCTGGATTATAAACCATCAGGGAAGCATTTATTCAATGTGCACACACTGAACCATATGAGGAAATGCACACATACAGACACAAACTCTATAGAGTACAAATTACCAAAAGGGAGATAGGCCGAAAGACAAACCCATGCACAAACAAAAAAAATAATACTTAATAATAAATAATACTAAGTGCTGTGTTTACAGGTTGGGCAGGACTTCCTTTTCCCTGTCTTATGCATAAAGGTATACCAAATTCTGTTGCAGAAGACACTCCCTAGTCTAACTGACATAGAAGCTAGTAAATCAATCCACTTATAACAAGCTTTACTTTAAGCTCCTAATGATCAAATTGTGCCAGGTAACTATGCCATCAGACCTTTAAGCGTCACAGTCTGGCGAGGAGTCTCGGAACACTGCAGAAATGTACCTACTGCAGCAAAAAATAATAGAAAATAACTGTTAGCGCTAGTATTTCCTCATCAAAGAATATTTTTCACAGCAGCATCAGCTGGGATGTTAATAATCCATGTTTATTTTGAATTATAATTTAATTATAATTACATTTATATAATTTAATTATGTATGATTTCTTGGCCTCCTCCTGAGACATAGTATAATCAGTACAAACTCCACCTAGCCTTGGATGAATATGTCTATATATCGTATGTAAATCAACTAGTCATCTCAGGCCACTGTAGATTATGTCTCCTCATCTTGCATCTTCCTCTGCAAGTTTAACAGTCTAAGCAGTTAATCTTGTCAAAAGAGACTCTTAATAAACTCAGAGGAAAGCCCTGTTTCTCCCTCAGATAGACACAAATGTGGTTTACAGCAGTGATGATATGCAGCATCTACCCTGAAGCTCTAATATATATTTATACATAAAACTCAGTGATCAGTCAAGCACAGAAAAGAGCATGATGGAGATGGGAGACGCAGTATCAGAACGGATACCTCTTTGCAGAATATTCATGATGTGAAAAGAGTAATGCAAAGAAAGCCATCGTTTACACAAAGCAATAAATGCATAAAAAAGTGTGACCTCAGATCCTTTTGGTGCATTTTACCAACTGATTAAATATTAATCAGAATACTGGGGAAGCTGAATGTAAGATGTGACCACAGATATAAATGTGTATCCAGGTTTTCTTGTCCACTTTCTCCAGCCTTTTTCACCCTCTCTCCCTGTCTGGCACTACAGCCTAAGCTGCTCTTTGGTGTGTGAAGTTACAGGTTGGAGGCAGCTACATCAACAATTGTGTCAAGGAGACTTACGTGTACTCTTCCTGGGTGAAGACTGGGATGCGAGAAGGCTGAAGGACAGTGATCTCCACCAAAGTACTATTCGACTTCACCGGCTCCCCATTGTCATAGGCTATCACAAATAGCTACAGTGGGGCAAGAGAACACATGTTAACAAAACACACATGCAAATGCAAGCACAATATGAATACATTTTTTTATCTCAACTGCTGCTCACTGCACAAATAATTCCTTTTTTGGGGATTGCCAGTCATTTTTGCAGACATGTTCGGCATCCTAATAAAGACACGCTGGCAAAATAGGATCTGGCGAGCAGGCTGCAAAGCTCCCAGAGAGCGAGAATGAATGTATTGATCTACATTCATAGACTGTGGAGAAAGGAGCTGGGGGAAGCATGCGGGGTAGGATAGCACAGAGGGAACGAAAGGTTGAAAGAGAATAAACATAAATTTTTTTAAAGAAACAGAGTAAGTAAAAGGAAAAAAAAGGGGGAAAAAAGACAGATTAGGACCCAATATCCTGCAGTGCATGCTCAAGTGTTCATACCCACAAGCCTATGTAAAGTCACTGCAAGTTGTTAAAAACAGCTTTATGTAAAATGCCTGGGAGGGCATCTGTTTTATCTAGAAAACGCTGCATTATTTGTTACAGACAAAAGAAGCAATGGCATGATCACTGGGACAAGTTAGGAAATTGAGAATGTCCCAAAGTGTTCTTTGATTTTAAAGCGTCATACAAAAAATCTACACATTTCTAACCCACTAAAATTCATTGGAACTTATATCACAGTAAAACAAGACAGACAAAACAGAACACCAATTATGATTAGGATGACTGTGATCACTGTCATTATACCATTTGCAATCGTCATTGCCATTGCTGCTACCACGTCATAATTATCATTATTAGTTCTACATGTCAAATTGTTGTAATTTTTTTAAGCTGATATTTATCACATAGGTTTTTCTTTTATTAGCAAAATAAAGTGCTACTTTATTGGGCAGAGTACTAAAGTTGACTTATTTCAGTCATGATTTACAGTCACTGGCTATTTCCCCAGCTGTCTACCAATTGTTCAGTAAATCAGGTTTGCAGCACAGCCACTGTATCTTAAATTATATTTCTCACAATCACTCAGCTGATAATTTTAAGGAAACATTGTTTCCTGCCACAGCTCCTTCCACTAGCATCCTGTTTTCCTTATGTGCTATATACCACTCAGCCACAACATTTAAAACACCGACAGGTGAAGTAAATAGCAGTGGTCATCCTGTTACAATGCAACCTTGGGTCCAGGCATTCATACAGATGTCACAGTGACACATACCACCCACCTACACATAACTTAGCTTTAATTCCTTTGCTCCTTTAAACAGCAGATCCTTTTTCTGCCACATACACCTCTGTAACCATTCACTGACTGAACAGCATAAATATCTGGGAATTGATACACTGACACTTCAAGCAGAGGCACCGTATCACCACCCCTGTTAGCATAATCACTGCCACTCACGTTAAAGGTGACACTGGGCTCTTCATTGAGGTTGACCTTAGTGATAACTCTCCCAGTTTCCGCTTCCACATCAAAAATACTCCCACTGTATGGCGACCTGTCCAGGTCCACTCTATAGCGAACAAAACTGGCCGGAGTACCCTGGAGGAAGGAGAGCGAAGAACATGAACCATATCAATGCATTAACAATCCACTTATCTAGACACCAAATTTGACATATTCACACAAAAAGAAAGATGAAGAACACAGGGTACATCAAATGCATTCAGGCCATGCATTCAGGCCATGCAGGACTAGTAGAAATACTTGCTTAGCAGTATAACTCATACGCTCCTGACTCTATAACCTGACAATATCCAATATTTCTTGTCAAACACTTGTGCATTTTAGGAAGTGTGAGCTTGTCATAAAAGTTTGATTCTCATCAGATACTCTTAAATACAATCATTGTTATTCATTGGTTCAAATCTACTCATCTGAAAAAATAAATTAAGAAAAATCTCCATTAAATTAATCTTTTTAGTCTCCAGGGTAACACACATTGCATTTATTAATGACAGCCTGGACTTTAACATGACCCTCTGATTAAGATTACTCATGGTTGCTGATTACTAATCATCTCTATAGTTTTCTTATTCTAGTTCCATCCCTGTGGACCTCAAATTGAGTCTGATTTTTAATAATATTCTTGAAGCTTTCCTTCTTTGCCTGAACAGCTTTTTGCTCCTAAGGGATTGGGTAAAACCTGGAGCTAGAGAGAGGTAAAGCTTGTAGTAGCAGTGCATCTCTTGGGAGGCTTACTAACAAAAATGTGTCTCTTAGAGGTTACAAAACCATCTGAGCGAATTCACTAAGGGGATAAAAAAAAAAATCCAATCTCTAAAAGCTCTTCAAATTGTTTTCTGACATTTAATGGAAAAGATGTCAGATCAGGACCACCAATTAAGGAAAAAAAATCTCCCCCACTGGCTTCAGTAGTAAGACCTCTGCAGTGATGGCAGCAGCATTGTTAAACTGCTTTGCTCTGGTATGGCCAACATCTGGTTTTTGTGTCATTAATTTGCCTTTTGAAGTGTCTAATTTAATACCAAGCCCATAATGTAATGAATAAATAAATAGAAATAAAAATAAGACCATAATGTAATAAATAAAAACCTCAATAGCAAAGCTATTCACTGGAAAATAGTACTTTTCTTTATATCCTCAAATTCCTTCGGCAGACACCAGAAATTGAAAGCAATTGGTTTTTCACATAACTCAGAAGAGATGTATAAAAATATGTGAACTGCTGAGTAAAGTGTTGTTACAGGAGTATTTTCCTCGTCTGCCTTGTCCACAGAAATGTTCAGCTGTACAACCACTTGGTCTTGTATGACATTCTACTCACGGGATATGAATTTTTTATAAACACTGCCTGAGTGAACTCACTGTCATTAACATTGCAGACGGGAACCCAAAATGTTGACATGCAATACTCAAATACAGTAAGAAGAGAAGAAAAAAATAAAATCACCCTTACTGTTACCAAGTGGAAAAAGTAAATTAAAAATAAGATGTGTGTAAGATGTGTGTGTGTGTGTGTGTTTTTTTTTAAGAATTCAATTCCCTTCGACATAAAAATAGCAAATTCATTAAAACAGATCAATCTCAGAAGCCCTGGGAGGTACTGAATAATGATTCAGAGACACACAACACAAAAGCAAGCCTTGATCTGAGAGTGTAATAAAGTCAACACGTCAATAAGACTTATTTTGTTAGTTTTGTGAAATTACAAATGACTCATTTGACTTGTAAGTGACTAGAAGGTTACTGAGGAAATGGGAATCGCTAAAAGCAGTAAACTTCCTCTCCTGTGATCAACCCCATCACAGAAGAGATTTTCATTTTCACTCAAAAATAACAGACTCTTTAAATCTTCCCCTGAAGAGTAAAGGTTCTTACTGGAACATTTGTCTCCATGGTGATCTCCTCTCTCATTCAGGGTGATATTAACATTGACATTATGGGGTTGAGTGGTGTGCAGAAAATGCAGTTACTTTTTAAAACCCATTAGTATCACTTCTCCCAAGGTGCAGGTGGACAGGTATTATGCTAGCTTTACAAAAAGTACAAAATGTCCCCTCCAAAAAGAAAAAAAAAAGAAAAACAAAATCAGGAGAAACGCATTAAAACCCTCACAAAACACATGCATTGCTTACATGTGTCAGATTAACATGACAACTCTGTTTCTTTATTATGTGGGCAGGCTTCTATTAGCCTGCTTGACAGAGAGAGACATTTGTTGCCGTGTTTAGAAATCACTAGACTAAGCTTGTTCTACATAACAGAAGTCTATGACAGAAACTGGGTTAGTCAGCTCTTCTTAGGAAATCTAACACCTTGTTCTGTTAAAACATTTTCCCATGTCACTCCCATGCCTTCATGGGAACATACAGATGCTTTTCTATTTGTGTTTCATAACACAAATAGATAATATAAAAAGGACAAGACCTCACATTATAAATGATGATACACAGGATTCAGGTTTTAGGAGTTCAGTATCTTGTCACCTAGCGGCTGGCCAGCTCTACCTCCTGAGAGACAGAAACCCAGGATGTGGGAGTGTTCCCTCGGAGAGGTAAGATGTGCAGTAGTCACTGTGACATTCTTGAGATGTTCGACCACCTACAGCTGGCACTGACAGGAATCAGTATCTCAGTGTTTACATGCTGCAGAGAGAATACAAGCTTATCCAGCCCTGGTGAGATCCAACCAGTGGGTGTGCTACTAATAAGAAGCATCAAGTCTACTTTTCTGAAAAACACATTCAGAGCTGGACACTACTAGGACAAGACATGGAGGTCACTGGGAAATTCCTACTCCCATTTTTGACTCTGAAAGCATTTGAAATAAATAGACAAATTTGTCATATAAGTAATTTGATGATGTTGCTTTAAACATAAAACACAAATAAAAGCCAAAAGGAAAGAGCCAGTGCAATTGAGAAGACTGCTGAGTCACTAATTGCAATAAAATATTAAGACTTTCTCAGCTAAATAATACTAAGACAAGAATTCATTAAAAATGTACTATCTATACATTTCCAGTCTCATCTGGGTGTCACAATTTCTTCCCTGCATGGCATAATGTTCCTTGGATTTCAGACTATATTAAGAAACCTCCCAATAGATCCTGCTCAGATAGTGAGGCAAAGGAGTTTGAGGAAATCTGACACTCTGAGGCAACTGGTGGATGACTCATACGAATGAAGATGCACACCTTGCAGTTAGAGCTGGTTTGGAATAAACTTTCACACAGCACTACAACTCTAATAAGAGCACTGCGGTCTTGAAACCATCTTTTAAATGCATCATGTGAAATGTTATAGCTGTAAAGAGACAACATTCTGACAGAAACATATAGGTATAAAATCATCAAGCACAGTTTTTTTTCCTCCATTTCATTTCTTTCACCAATGTTGCATATCTTAATCATAACATATGTACAGCATTTTTCAAACAGTACTCACTGGTGGGTCTTGGTCCTCAGCAAAAACTGTGGTAATGACTGTTCCTTTCTCTGCATTGGGTGCCACCATGCCTTTATACAGGTTTTGGCTAAAGATGGGGGAGAAGTCATTCATGTCCTGAAATGAAACACAGATAAGTTAATATATATTAGTGGTAATTGTAAATGTAGCATGCATTGTTTACCTAAACATTGCAGTGATAAGTAAAACATCACTGTATCAGTACAAAATTCTTATTTTTACTTCATATAGTAATAGCAAGTAAAGAAGTGGCAGTGCATAAAACTATTGGCATTAGAAAAAGTCAAATGAATTCAGCGATATTCTATCACCACTATGTTTTCTAATGCTGTCTGCATGGTGAATTAATAATATTGTAGATTTTGCAGTTGCTGCTCTATTTGACTTCAGTTAACACTTCAGTAATTCAGCATGCCCCCGGCAGAGCAAGTAAGTCCCCCAAAGAAAGTGAAGTTTGTAGCCTTGTTAACATATGCATTTGGTGGGTTTTTTTCTATGCTAGAAGACATATCATTAGCAAACAAACAGTCAAGTCCATGGCTAAGTATTTTTGCCTTAAAACTGCTGAAACACAGATTAAGTCAGTCAGGATTTCATACATAACAAGCCTAAAGAACCAGTCTTGTCAACTTGCTTACTTATTAGAGCTGGCAATTCAGAGGACAGGCTCATCTAACATTAGCAAAATATTATGATCTATTTGATAACAAGAGTAAAATCAAAGGCTTATTATGCAGACATTTTAATATCTTAGCTTAGGCGAGTATCTTGATTACTGAATTTAAGAACAGTAATGCCCAACAGACAATTGTAATATGATTATAGTGATGTGTTAGTTTGTATTCTGCTGTTCCTAACATCCATATGCAGCATAAAGACATGTAAAATTAGTGCAGCAGATGTCTGAAAACATTTCACTCTGTAAATTAAACTGATACAATGAATAGTTTTTTTTCTTCAACCTTGTGCCAGTGTGTTGCACATTAATCAGAATGTTTAAACTGCAGCAAAATTCTCATCCCATTCCAACTGTGTTCACTGTACAGAAAAACATGCACGTTTTACACTACACTCAATGGCCATTTCATTAGGAACACATGTTCAAGTGCTTGTTAACACAAAAATCTAACCAGGCAATCACATGGCAGCAGCCCAATGCTTTTGGGCATGTAGACATGTTCAAGATGACCTGCTGAAGTTCTAAATGAGCATGAGAATGGGGAATAATGTGGCATGGTTGCTGGTGCCAGACAGCATTGACTGGGATTTAACCACACAACCATCTCCAGGGTTTTTAGAGAACAGTTCGAAAAAGAGGAAAATATCCAGTGAGTGGCAGTTCTTTGGGTGAAAATGTTTTGTTGATGTCAAAGCTCAGAGGAGAATGGCCAGACCTACTGAAGTAGGTGGGCTACTCTGGCACCCATTGTGGGCTTCTGCTACCAGAGTGGGACCTGATCTGGGCTTCTCCTGTTATAGCCTAAGAACAGGAAACTGAGACTACAGTTCACAGGGGCTCACCAAAATCAGATAATAGAAAATTGGAAAAATGCTGCCTTGTCTGATGAGTCTTGATTTCTGTTGAGACATTCAGATGGCAGGGTCAGAATTTGCCTTAAATAACATGTAAGCATTGTCTTGCCTTGTATCAACAGTTCGGGCGAGTGGTGATGGTGTAATGGTGTTGGGAATATGTTCTTGACACCACAGCCTACTTGAGTATTGTTGCTGACCATGTCCATCCCTTTATGACCACAGTGTACCCACCTTCTGATGGCTGCTTCCAGCAGGATAATGTGCCATGCCACAAAGGTCAAATCATCTCAAACTGGTTTCTTTAACATGACAATGAGTTCACTGTAGTCAAATCGCCTCAACAGTCACCAGACCTCAAACCAATAGATCACCTTTGGGATGTGATGAAACGGGAGATTCACATTATGGAAGTGCAGCCGACAAATCTGCAGCAACTGTGTGATGCCATCATGTCATTGTGGACCACAATCCCTGAGGAATGTTTTCAACACTTTGTTAAATCTATGCCATGAAGAACTAAGGCAGTTCAGAAGGCAAAAGGGGGTCCAACCTGGTACTATCAAAATATAACTAATGAAGTGGTCGGTACCATTATTAGGTACCATTATAGTACCTGGTAACAGTGGATAGGTATAGTAGAACATTCACTGTAATTAGCAAGTCAGATGATGGTAAGAATTTAGTTTAATAATAATATTTAATCAGGTCAACATGTAAATCATGAATTTTCTGACCTACTTGAATGTATGCTTAGGCTTTCAGGCTAGTAGCCTTGTAAGTGTAAATTTTAAGTGATATTTAGTTTCATTTTAAGCATGTTTCGTTCCTTGAATCAAGCAACAAGCTCTGTAAAGCACACAAAGGTAACATCAAGACTCCACTGCCAAACTAAAGGTGGGGTCTTTAAACATAGTATTTACCATATGAAAAAAAGAAAATTAGTGATGACTCCTACAGCACTAAAAGAACAAAAGTAATGAGATAAGGACGCAGCGTTTTGTAACATTTCCAAATTAAAAAAAAAAAAAAAAGATTGTTTTATCAGCATTCAGTGATTAATTGCTCCCTAGAACATGTGAGAATGTCATCATATCAACACAGCTTTAATCACATTCTCCTAGTTAACAATGCACAGCAAAGCTCTACCATGTTTGAATCTGCAAAGAAATGAAATCTTGTCAACTGTGCAAACCTCGCTTTGCTGTGTGAAAATGAAAACTCAGTAAGCCATTCACATATCTCTCAGGAATAGCTTAACTCTATTATAACTACTGGAGCCTGATCTTCCTTTCTCCAGAATTTTCTCTTTACTTTCCACTGTTTTGGCTGAGCCATGGGCAACAGTATGTGTTCTATAAGCTCAGTGGTGGAGGGCAGTCTCCCTTTGATCTATACACAGGTTTAGTGTTTCCTAGCAGAAAATCTATGATCCAGCCCTTGCTTTGAACAACAAAGTCTGATCCTTGTGCTGCAAGTGTTCACAAGGAAGCTGTGTCTGCACATATGCGTCTGCTACATGTGCACGTAGAGTACATACGACACTATCTTTCACCACACACACACATACAAACATACATTTATGAAGTTAAGAACAAAAGAAAAAGTTTGGGAGACTCAAAACAGCAGCACAAGCAAAACAGTCGATCCATCACAGCAAGGTATATGATAAAGGAGACAATAACAAAACAATACAAGAGAAAAATCAAACATAGATGACTTCAAATAACTCTCTGGAGGTGTTACATCAGGAAGGAAGTAAAATCAGTGGAATCAACTCCATCTCCATCCCTAGTTCCCTGGAAGCCTGTACGAATCCATTAGACTCATTCTAAGTCATATCCGCCATTTGAAATGGCAGTCACTGCTTTGATATCAGTAGCTTTGCAATGTTTATCCTATCAAACACCATTCCTGGGTGACTGCAAAAAGAATGCAACAAAGCTTTTCCCTTATCAGAGGACAAACTCACTCTACAGGTTGGCAGACCATGTGGTGAGCCTGCTTGAATAAGCTTAGGCACTTGCTCTCATTCTGTGTAATATCGAAAGCTTAATTCTACAGACTTTGAGACAGTCACTGTGGGTGGACTGAATTCATACACAGAGATAAATGTGAACACATTTTGAACAATTACTCAAGAGTTAAAACGCCCGACCACTAACACACACAAACACTCATGCATATACACGAACACTATCACAATACGAGGTGTCTAATCCTTTCGTTGGGATTCAGCTGTTAATCTCTTGAAAGGCTGGTAAGGGAACACAAGCTCCTGAAAAACCTGACATAATTGCTGTCACAAAACTAATGAGTCATTCAAGTCAGGGATAGCACTGTGTGCCAGATAGAAACACATATCCATCAATTCTTTTTTTCCCGGTGATGCTGAGAGGACGAGCAGGTCAGGAGGCCAAAATGTGTTTTACAAAGGGAATACAGTCAGCTTTTGAAATAAATGGAATTAAATTTAATTTAACATCACAAAGCAGTGCAGGTACAATACTGTAATGTGTCTCCATTCTCCTATCCCCTTTTGAATTGTGGCTTATGCAAGATATTACTACTGTAAAACTATGCTAATGATTCACCACAAATTCACTGCCAGTGTTGCAGATCCAGAGGGATAATGAGGGTAGATGAAAGGAGAATAGTACATAGTAGGGTTTGGTAGACAGGTTATCTGGAGGCTCCTACCGTGATGCGGACTGTGACGGTAGCTTGCCCAGGAGGCATGACCCCTCTTTGGTCGACAGCTTCCACCTGGAATGTGTAAGAGGCCCCCAAGCTCATTGCTGCCAGGGACTCAAAGTCCAGGGTCTGCAGTACAGCTAACACCCCCGTTACAGGGTTCAAGGAAAACAGCTGCCTGGCTGATTCAGTCTTGATCCGATAAGTGACATTGGAGAAGAGATCTAAGTCTACCGCCTAGGAGAAGGAGGAGGAAAGGAGAGCATTAAAAACAACAGAGGATGTGCCACTGGAAAATGTAAGGTGATGAAAGGGGAGAGAGGACAAGCCTAACATTATAATTTCAAAATCAGAACCTTTCATATAAGCTGGTAAGTATAGGCCATAGATAACGAATAGTAATGTCCCTATTTTAATGTATAATTTTTGGAGTGCAGGGGTTACTTGCATCAATCATTAATCAGGCACTGATTAAATTAAATCACTAAGGAAAGCTCAATCCATCCATTTCCATCACAAATCGCAAAGTAGAGCAATGGTTGCTTCAATAGCAAATTAATATATGCAGCATGATGCAAGACGCATGTTTTTGTATGGATGCATCTATCACATACACAGTAATTCACTCATAAACAAAAGAAGACTAAGAATTATTACATTTGTTAAGTAGCAGTAAACACAAAGTGCAGCTAAGGCTAACAGATATCCTGTGGGTATTAAGACCATGAATGTCTGTGATGGATTGCAAGTTCCACTGCAATCCATCCAGTGATTTTTAAGAGACTTCTAAATACATACATACATACATAAAGGATTCTCATGATGATGCTACAGGAAATCATCGAAGAAAGAAATACTAACAGTTCACAGAGTAGACTATTTTGGAATATAAGCGAAGCTCTTGATTTACCAGTCGATCTACGTCCCTACCCTCACCTATGGTCACGAGCTTTGGGTAGTGACTGAAAGAACGAGATCGCGGACACAAGCAGCGGAAATAAGCTTTCTCCGAAGGGTGGCTGGCGTCTTCCTTAGAGATGGGTCAGGAGCTCAGCTATCCGGGAGGGGCTAAGAGTAGAGCCGCTACTCCTCCACATCGAAAGGAGGCAGTTGAGGTGGTTTGGACATCTGACGAGGATGCCTCCTGGGCGCCTCCTGGGTGAGGTATTCCGGGCATGTCCCACCGGGAGGAGGCCCCTGGGCAGACCCAGGACACGGTGGAAAGATTATATCTTTCGACTGGCCTGGGAATGCCTCAGTGTTCCACCGGATAAGCTGGAGTAGGTGGCTGGGGTGAGGGAGGTCTGGGCTTCTCTGCTTAGGCTGCTGCCTAAGCAGAGAAGCCTGCCTATTATTGTAAGGTTTTTACCTTACGATATAAAGCGCCTTGAGGCGACTTTTGTTGTGATTTGGCACTATATAAATAAAATTGAATTGAATTGAATTGAACTGCCCCCGCGACCCTGCACTGGATAAGCGGAAGAAAATGGATGGATGGATGGAACTTTAACAGTGAATATAGACGTTTAATGTAAATCTTAACAGAAACTTAAAACATGTCACTCATCTGCTTGCAGGACTACCTTCCCAGCCAGCAAGACATCCTTCTTGCCAGAAAGCCCACCAAGGGCATTCATGAGTACAATTTTGAAATCAAGAATGTACCTTTCAAAATGGTGGATGTGGGTGGGCAGCGCTCTGAGAGACGACGCTGGTTTGAATGCTTTGACTCAGTCACTTCCATCCTCTTCCTTGTCTCCTCCTCTGAATACGACCAGGTGAGTTATCTAGAAGCAGTGTCTTGCACAGTAGAGTGAGACAAGTTTCAGGTTTTCTCCTAAAGAGAACCTCATTGTTGTTCAGTATACCAACATGAGTAATGGCTATTCTGTTTAATTTAAATAGGTCATGTTATGGACATGAGATATAACTATTTCAAGCCTGTTTATAAAAAGAAAAAATAAAATTCTGTGAGGTTTTGCATCCAGCAAGGCATTCGCAGGAATATGTTGAATCCAGTTCCAAGTCTTCTTACCAAATTCAAATCAATTGGAAATCCTTTTTTGAACCCTTTAATGTTCTATCAGGACCACTGGTATTTTTCATGGAAAAAGTCAGCTTGTATCTTGCTTGTTTGCTTTTGCTACTGACAGCAGTTACTGATTGTTCAGTGGTGAAGCATATAAATTTCTGCAGTAATTTAATGGAGGATAGGATGTCATATTTCAGAATTCAACTTTCCAGAATCCCATCATTTAATTTTACTTGCAGTTTAGGGGCTTAGACAAGCATGATACTTAGAGTACTTAAACTTACCATCATTTTGCAGAATTTCTCCTCAGTGCATACTGCATACTGTTCTATCTTGCTGCAATGGTAAAAGCTACAAGAAAATGTACTGTTTTACTTCTATTTTTTCTGCTAAATATAGTTCAACAAACCTGCTTCTCATACCAGATGTCTGCGTTCTAACACGTCCAGGTGCTCATGGAGGACCGGCAGACTAACCGACTAAGGGAGTCACTTAACATCTTCGAGACCATAGTCAACAACAGGGTGTTCAGCAATGTCTCCATTATACTGTTTCTCAATAAGACGGACCTGCTGGGAGAGAAGGTGAAGCAGGTATCCATCAAAGACTACTTCCCTGAGTTCTCAGGTGACCCCATGAGTCTGGCGGATGTACAGAGCTTCCTGGTGGAATGCTTTCGTAAAAGGCGCCGTGAGCAGCAACAGAAGCCTCTGTACCACCACTTCACCACAGCCATCAACACTGAAAACATCCGGCTGGTGTTTCGTGACGTCAAGGACACCATCCTGCACGACAACCTCAAGCAGCTGATGCTGCAGTGAGGGAACTTAGCAGGAAGAGGAAGAGAAGGGAAGGGTGGAGGCAAAGGGAAAATGGGTTAGTGTCTTTTTCTTAACACCAGCCCATGAGAGGAGCAAACAGTGTCACTTCTTTCAGCCATCGTTCTTGATTTTGTTCTGCTCCTCACTTTTGAACTTTGACTGTGTATTAAAGCAACCACTACTATGGCCATTCCCCCCTACGCTTGCCCTTTGCTTTACAAGCTTGTTCACTGTGACTTATAACAGTCAACTGCGGGTGAGTTCCAATCTCACCCTGACCCTTCAGACCACTGTAAATGACTTCTAACTTTCACTTTCACACCCCATCCACACTCCCCAACATCTTTTATAGTCTCCCCATATGTTGCTCTGATACTGTTCACGCACTGTCCTGCTCTGACCACTGTTGCTAGGGAGAGAGAGGGCTAAGATTTACCTTAACTGGTGTAGCCTGGAGGTGCTGGCAATATCGGTGACTGTTACCAAGGTGTTGCCTTCGTTCACAGAATTTATTTAGTGAAAGCATTTGTTTTAAATTTGCTCTTCACTGGGGCTTAGTGATGACATCACTGGGCCCTGGTGTGGATTTTCCCTAAGAGCAGTGGAACACGAGAGAACTTCACTACGACAGACAGATAGGAATTCTTGTTTAGAAGTCCACTTAATTCTAATTTTCTAATCACTTTGTTTTCTATAATACGAATATAGTGTATTTACCTGTGCATTTTTCTTTAATTTAAATTTTATAGGGGTTTACACTTTGCGCATTTGTGACTGCTGATGGACTCTGTTACAGTAATTCAAAGAGGTTGGGGGTACTGCTGTGTGCGCAGACACAAACACACCACTTGTTGTATTAAACACCCTTCTGAAAGTCTAGCTGGTCCAGGGTTTAGGGTGACACATAGTATTGTTGCTGTTTCTCAGGGCACCACTTCTGAACCACTTCTGTGATTTTGATACTGTGCAGAACTCTTGTACCTTTACCCTTCCACCAGTCAAATGGGTTTTCCTCTCTATTTGTCTGTAGAGAAGACTCTTTATGCTTCAGAAGCAGAACTCTGGCCATCTTCAACCTTAACCTTATTTCACCGTGAGTGATTTGAGAAAAAGACCCTTATGACCCAACTTCCACTTGGTATTAACATGTGATTTGTATATACATGTTTTATCTGGAAAGTAATACTTCAAAACAAGTACCTAGACTTGATGTTAACTTAATTCTGATTAAATAATCAAAAGGGGAGAAAAACTATTTTGAGTAATATTTCTAGTCAAGATGCCAAAATTTGATGGTTCCAATTTTGCAAATGTATCAAATTTAATTATCTTTTTATTATATATGAATATCTAAAGACAACAAATACAATAAAATTTCACTGATATTTCTTAGTTTGGTAAAGTTTTATAAACCACACAGTGAATGAATCAAGAACATACCTGACATTAATTGCTAATGAAAATAGTTGATTAATGATTTCAGCATGCAAACTGGCCCAGAGTTATTATACTTTGACCATTATACTGTTTGGATGCTGGCTCTGTGGTATGTTTTCATGAAAAAATTCAGCTTGCTTGTTTACTTTGACAGCTGACAGCAGCTACTGATTGTTCGGTGGTGCAGACACACAGTAGATGCAGTGTACTCACAGTAAACTACAATTTACTAAACATGTCCACTTGCATTAGAGGTCTTGCATCAGCGTCTTTGCTCCATTATATTAAGTTTTCAATATAATGTAGGTTGAATGTTGGACCTGTTGTTGCTGCCTTATTTTAAAATTGTTAAAGATGACACTAAGGGAAAATTTGTGTTCAAACAAAACAGCTTTTGTAAAACTGATGGTAGATGTTGTGTTCCAGGTTGAAAATAGCCAAATTTATACTGAAGCCCCTTGGAACTTGTATCGCAGCCTGTTTGTTTTTCTCCACCAGTGTTACAGAGAGGATTTTTTTTTCTCCTCAATAGAATTGCCACCTTAAGTGTTGTGTATTATATTGCAAGTGATTCATTTGTCTTATTCAAATCTTTATTTTCTGACAGGTACCTGTCCGTCTCTCCAAGGTTCAAACCAAAGAGATAGAGGCAGCCATAGGTTACTTAGCAGTCTTTGCAACTAGTGTCTCCTGGTTGCTCTCATTCTGTATAAAGTTAATGTACGGCTCAGATTGTCTCTTTAGCTCCTTTCTAAAGTCTAACATATCTCGATATGTCTCTCACACCAACCCTAAAGCTCATTGCAACCAATGTAACCTTCCACACAGTTTTGTATGTATAGTGGTAGGTGTTATTTTGTTATCTACATAGTTTTTAAAGCAAAAGCAGGCATCTGTTGGTCTCTTATGTTGTTTATGAGACTTTCCTGTTTCTCAGCTTCCTGCAGATGTCTTTATAACATGAATACCACAATCCTGTACATGTCCCTGCAGATAACTGGCTCCACTGGTCCATGCTAACCAGTTGCAAAAGTAGTAACGTTGTCTTTTTGGGGTTGAGCTGTTACAGCTCCACACTGTAGACCTTTAAACAATGGGAACATTCTGTGTGGATCAGCATAGGTATTTGTTTACTCGTGTTTCTAGTTGTTATAATTGTTAATGTCAGCTAATTGTTGAAAAAGTGAATAATACTTAAACAATTTTAATCAGTTTTGTACACGGACTTTTGTTGTACTTAACTGTGACCTGCAAAGCTTCCAAAGGGTTATGAGACAAAATGAGAAACTATCTGAAAATTAAATAGTTTCTCATTGAAAAAGGTTTTGCTAATGTGTCTTTGGGGTTCAGTGATTTGATCACAGATCTGTGCATTTACAAATACTTTTATTAATCATTATTGTCAGATCAGATCGAGATCTGCAGTGTTTAGTCGATTGAAATTACATTTCTTCAACTACGACAGGTGACAAATTAAAGAAAAAACTCAGTCTTACTCAGTGCTGCCAGAACAATTTCACACTGTGCCAGGGTGTGTCATGGAAGAGAGCACTCCCATCAGGATAGGAATGTTTCATCATAGGATAAGATGATCACTAGAAATAACTTTGGATTGACTCGCAGATGGACCCTTCCCTCTATTTCAGGGTTTCTCAAAGTTTTATTTGTATTATGTTTTTTATTGCATTTGTGTTGTGTTCAGTTCACTGATTGCTGAACAGCTCCATTTAAACGATTTGTCACATAAGTAGTCAACTCTGTCTGACTCATATCTGTTTACGTCTTATTCAGTGTGTGCTTCTCTTTCACATTGACAGGTTGAAACAGCTGGCAGGACACTTACTGCAGATTGCATATTTGCTCTACATTTAGATGTAGAACAAATATGTGAATTATCAATATAGAAAAAATGGAAAAAAACTTACAGTAAATGTTTATGTATTGGTTATCTTATAAGACTGTGATTTACTCTTTTGTATGATGAATCAAGAAAATGGGATGTTGTATGAGAAAAATACAAACAAGGCCACATTATGAGTAATTTATTGCATGATACATGCAAGTCTTTTTAAATAAAACAAATTGTTACTAGTATGAAATTCTTATTACTTGTTTGTTTTTCCAAAAAGGCTGATGGGGTATTGTTGTCACCCTGCTGGGCAGGTGGGGAACATGGACACCCAAGTTTGTGAATACGATAATTCGAGAAGGAAGTCACCAAGGACTTTCAAATTGATACCATAAGTGCATCTACTAAAAATCTCGGACAAGTTTGACTCTTGTACACCTCGACGTCAAGGTCAGAGGTCAAATTTTGGAAAAATCTTGTGAATGCGATAACTCGAGAACGAAGTCACCCAGAACTTTTAAATTCATATGATAGGTGCATCTACTAGGAGGCTGAGGGGTAGCACTGACGGCTGCGAGTATTTTCTATATTTTACATATATTTAGGAATTTTACACCCGAGAGAGAGCTCAGATCCTTTGTGTTCCTTACAGTTCTGTCACAAACTTACAAAAAGCCTGCTGACAGTGTCTGTGTGTGTCAGTGTTAGCACTGTGAAATCATACAGCTTATTTTCTTGTGTGTTTTCCAACAATGTTAAAAAAAGAGAAAGCTGACAAACAGGACCAGCTACTAGCAGTGCTATTAAGCATGTTTGTGCCACACAGACAGTCTTTTCTCCTGCTGTTCAGACAGCTAAAGCTTCTTTGTATGCGGATTCAGACCATTTCTCATGTCACTGAGGCCTGTTGTTGAAGTCTAGCAGAGCAGGCCTGCACCCTGACACAAGCCTATATCTATGCTGAACCAGCTTGGTTTTGATTATTAGAGCACAAAGTATATTGTCACACAGAAGCATGAGTGTGTTTGTAAGGGTACTGAACCATTTTTTCAGTTGAGTCTCTGTGATGGCACATTTCATTATAATCTAAGATCAGGTTTGGGCTGTCCCAGTAAGAGTCCATCATTAAATTTAAGAGTAAAGTCCTTCCTCCTAAGTTCTTACCAACAGCTATCTACTTTCAAATTAGCTGTCAGTAAGCTGTGTTGGACCAGTCAAATGTAATGGCATGCTTAACAGAAGCTGCTAATAGCCTCACTGTTCTGCCTGTCACACAGGATGTATTCAGCACTGAGCAGTAGATCAGTTGCAGTTTAGTAGTATTCTGAGCCCAGCAGTCCTCTTTCACAGCAAAGACCTCTTTGATATGTCATGGCAGGAACGGCATCATCAGTAAATGTCCTGCTGAGCCTCGCTCCAGGATCTGGACCTGCCAACCTAAGCTGAATTCAGTCATTTATAATTCTGTTAATCCCACTTGTTTTTTCATGCTCTGACAAGCCAGGAAAAGCACTACTACTGCTACTGCTGCTGCTACTACTACTACTACTACTACTACTACATGTGCAAAAAATGTAATATGTTAAACTTCAAGCAAATTCTTCAAGTAAAACAGCTGGACTGAAAATGTGGTTGAATAGTCTGTTTAACTTAGGAAGGTTCTTAGGTGAGTGAAATGACCCGTAAGTATCTGTATGACAGCTATTTTAACAGCTGTTTGAATTCTCTAAATATTAAGGAAAGGTGCTTCAGTTCTTTCTGTATTACCTCCT
Source organism: Heterochromis multidens (assembly GCA_015108495.1). Lineage (NCBI taxonomy): Eukaryota > Metazoa > Chordata > Actinopteri > Cichliformes > Cichlidae > Heterochromis > Heterochromis multidens. The sequence continues at coordinate 30,645 of VUQS01033786.1, forward strand.
TTTAGCACAGGACGTGTATACTGGACAATCTTTTATGAAAGGAAAGGCGTGGCCATTCGTGAAAACAACAAAACTGACAATGTGGCGCTTATGACAGCATTTTCCATTTCATGCTGTAACATTTCACTGCTGTAATGAAATCTGTTTCTCGTCCAGGTGTTGCCTTGAGACTTATATAAGCTCTCTAAATCTAGATTATTTTAAGAGAGCTATATTAAAATGATCAAAGTTTGTTTAAGGTTCACTATAGTTCAGTTTGCATTAGTAGTGTTTGTTGTTGTATTGCAACCTTTAGGATTATAATGAATTAATTGTTACTTTGGGTCAGCTCGGATAACTGATGGATGGAGGGAATTTTGCTTCTGTTATAGAAGTCCTAACCAAAGAATTAAGGATCATCTGTCCAGCAAGAAAAATAAGATTTATTTAATTTTATAGACTTTTCTTTTTTCTTTTAAATTCCAATCCTTGTAATGAATGCCATTTTTCACCAGTGGTTCTCTTTTATATGACTTGCATGAAACAACACAGTAAGAACACATGGGATGAAGTAAAATACGCATTTTGTAGTCCATTATCTGGAAAGCATAGTTTCAACACCACTGACATCCACCCTCATATTGTAATGAGTCTAGTGTAAGTGCAATTGGATCCTCTGCACTTCTCTTTTCCTAAACCCTTTCCTTGACCTCATGACATTTTCCACTGAGATTAAATGATTAGGAAAGGGAAATTTTTTTTGGACTATTTGACTGTTGAAAAACTCCTGATTAAGACAGGAGTTTTTCAGTCATTTGTCTGACAAAATAGATAGACAATTTTAATAAATATTTTTATAAACAGCTTAAGAGATGTTAGCTTGTAGAAACTTTGCTGTGTAAATCTGTAGCAGTGGATGTCACCTATACTATCAAGATCCATGGTAGCTGAACTTGCATCATGTTTTCTGTGGTCTGTGGTCCTGCTTACTGCTCATTCAGTAACAGAGAACATGTCATGGTAAAGATCCGGTTGGTGTTGCCTTACCTGTTCATCCATCCAATTAATTCAATTAATTCAATTTTATTTATATAGTGTCAAATCACAACAACAAAAAGACATACTGCGGAAGAGAGCCAGAGATTAATAATAACTCATGATTAAATGCAGAGAGGTGTATCAACACTGAGTGAAAAGAGGTGAGAGAAGGAGAAATGCTCAGTGCATCATGGGAAACCCCCAGGCAGCCTAGGCCTATTTCAGCATAACTAAGGGAGGATTCAGGGTCTCCTGATCCAGCCCTAACTATAAGCTTTACAAAAAGGGAAAGTTTTAAACCAAATCTTAAAAGTAGAGAGGGTGTCTGTCTCCCGAATCCAATCTGGGAGCTGGTTCCACAGAAGAGGGGCCTGAAAGCTGAAGGCTCTGCCTCCCATTCTACTTTTAAATATCCTAGGAACCACAAGTAAGCCAGCAGACTGAGAGCGAAGTGCTCTATTGGGGTGATATGGTACTATGAGGTCTTTAAGATAAGATGGGGCCTGATTATTCAAGACCTTGTATGTAAGGAGAAGGATTTTAAATTTGATTCTGGATTGCAACAGGGAGCCAATGAAGAGAAGCCAATATGGGAGAAATATGCTCTCTCTTTCTAGTCCC